>WNHD01000141.1:0-46241 GCA_011057455.1 Ganaspis sp. Gsp50 | reverse complement strand
GTGTATTTATAGAATCCTTGCTTATAAAATGCGATTTTTGCCACGGTTTCCATGCGTCAAAAGTGGGACTTTTTATACATGTGTTAAATAAAAAATATTTTGAAACATATTTTATATTCAAAATTAATTTTTTACAATAAAAACTTATTTATTATTATTTTTATAAAATAACCATTGTACGGAACCCTTTATCTTTAGTGAGAGTCCGACTCGCACTTGTCCAATGTTTTTTTTAAAATAACTCTTAAAAATTAAATTTTTTAACTATAGTTCTTTCTTGTAAAATTTTCTACATTAAAAAACTAATCAACTGACCTATATAAAGTATATCTCTTACCAAGAATTCATAAATTTAATGACCATTTTTTAACATTTGAAGTTGGATTTTCTTAAGTCTTTTAAAACTGTTATAAAAACACTTGCACCCTTAAGACTTGCTCCCTTAAGACTTGCGCCCTCAAGACTTGCATCCTTAAGAGTTGCATCCTTAAGAGTTGCATCCTGAAGAGTTGCATCCTTCAGAGTTGCATCCTTAAGAGTTGCATCCTGAAGAGTTGCATCCTTAAGAGTTGCATCCTGAAGAGTTGCATCCTTAAGACTTGCACCCTTAGGACTTGCCCCCTTAAGACTTGCACCCTTAAGATTTGCACCCTTAACACTTGCTCCCTTAAGACTTGCTCCCTCAAGACTTGCGCCCTCAAGATTTGCTTCCTTAAGAGTTGCATCCTTCACAGTTGCATCCTTCAGAGTTTTTTTATTAAAATTGTTTATTTTTAATAATTAATTTTAATTTCTTATATTTCTTTATTTTTTATTCTTCTCCTTCTTTTATTCTTTTTTTTTAAATTAAAATTAATGTTTATTTTTAATAATTAATTTTGATTTCTTCTATTTCATTATACCATCTTTAATTAAAATGTTGATAAATTGGATAACGCTGAAAAGAAATTGGTTTTATGTGTAAGTATATAAAAAAAGGTGTATAAAGGTACATGCAAAGAAAACACAGGATCTAAAAAATTGTAATTATTATTAATCGTAATAATATGATTATTGACAATGACGCGGCTATGTGCACATTAAAACACCTTATCTTACAAGACCAGCTCTTGTACACTATATACAATAACTAAAAATCATATTACTCATTTGCATTATAATAAAACTATGTATTTATATAATATTAAATTTATTATTATCATAACTATGATTTCTCATGGTTATTATTAGCTGTATCGTTAATCGTAAGAAACAATTAAAAATTAAACAAATTTGTGTTACTCGAGTTTCTGTACAATATAGGCTCTTAAAACATTTTTTTCTTATCACTGACAATAATAGTTATAATAATATACAGTACATTATAAGGTATGAAATATGGGTTCATTGAAAATTCCTTATCAATTGCGTGGTTTTGTTTTACGTTTAAAACCTTTATATAAACTAAGTAAAGATCATGAAAAACAGTGACATTAGCTACCAACTTGTTCGTGTTTGACACCAAATTTTACATGGCTTTTTGACTTTTCAATATAATACACAAAGTAATAAAAAAATAAAATAAACAATCGTTATTATAAACAATGTCTTAAAACGAAGAGAGAATATTTCTTTCTCAAGAGCTGTGCACACACTGGCCCTAAAGAAACAATATATCAGAAAATTATGAAAAAAAATCAGAAAAACTTAACTATTTCGAAATAACATTTGTCTGCAAATATCTTACAGATGGAAGAAATATTTTTAGCTCAGTGAACAGTCTTTAAAATAAATACTTTCACGTATCTCTTTACATTAAAACATAAAACTGATCATTATTTACAACACAGTTCAAAAAGACAATAAATAACACACTAAAATGTTACAAACTTTTTTAGATTCTTAAAAAAATAGGAAAAACAATTTATAAAAAGACTAAAAAAGGAAACGGACAAAATTTAAAAAAAATCGAAAATTATCACGATTACAATGCTTCCTTTATAAGGAAGCAAAAAAAAGATTAAAATTTCTGTCAAAAAGAAAGAAAAAAAAGGAAAAAAAAGAAAAAAAAAGGAAAAAAAGAAAAAAAAAAGAAAAAAAGAAAAAAAAAAGAGAAAGATGTTAAAAAGAAAGGAATAAAGTGAAAATAAAAAAAAAGTAAAAATGGAAAAATGGAAAATAAACACGATAAAAAATTATTTAAAAACAAACACATTTTAAAGACTGTACACAGCCAGTATCTGACAAATCAAATTAATACGTCTCAACTAGGATTATTTTTACAATAGCAAATTGCGAAGAAACTGGTCAGTTTTTAATTTTTGTCGACGGTGAAATTCAATAACATTGGATTTAAAAGTAAGCCGCTCAATCAAGCAACTGATTTTATTACTAAAATGAATCTATAGAAAAATAAGCTCAGTGGAAGAAGTATTGTTTACTTTAGCGCTGTTTTAACAATTATTTCAAGTGTAACAAAAGGTGCATGGAAGATAAGACCGTATGGTTACACAGCCTTCACATAAACTTCGTACATCAATTACAAATTCATCTAGCGATGAATAATCAACAAATTAAGATTATTTACAACATATTCAACCTATAATTTTTCTTCGACTTTCGCACGGGACCAGATTGTGAGACACAAGGTGATGAAGTTACAATAAATAGATCAGAAGTTCGAAAATCGCTTTTCTTCCTAATGAAGAAACGCCAAGCAGTCGAATCATCGGATTTAATAATTTTATTTTCATTATTTATAATTATCCCATATTTTAGTGTATCATTTCACTTTCATTAAAGGTCTAGGCACTACAATTCGGGAATTTTTTTTTTTTTTGATTCGACATCCTTTCCCTTCAATTTTCTTTTAATTTGGGAAAAATCGCTTTGCGTATATTACAATCTATTATATTATTTTATAGACTAAACGACCTGAGCAACATCTCATTTTATCTTGCATATTTGCGTAAACTTCATGACTTTTAGTCTCACTCGTTGTTAAAGAAAAAAAAACAAACAAAAATTCCGTTTGGTCACAGCGAAAAAGAAAGGTTTTTGTCCCCCGACCCGTAATTTACAATAACACTGGTACAAAATGGCACAAACCTTTTTGAGTATTTAAAAATTGTAAATCGAGTAGTCGATTACAGCCTTTCTCCTTTCTATTCCTTTTAATTCATTATCTTTCCCTTCATTTCATATTCCTTATTTTGCAATCTTCCCTTTCATAATCTTTCACTTCATAATCATTCCCTTCATAATCTTTACCTCCATAAACTTTATCCTTTAATACATAATCTTTCCTTTTATAATCTATTCACAATCTTCTCTTCATTTCGCAAACAAAAAATTCACAATCTCCTTTCCGTATCGAAGCAATTAATAAAATTTTATCTTCTCGCAATAAATAATATCCTCAATATATCTCGCGTCATAAATAAATATACACTACTCAAAGAATCGAGAGCAAGAGGTCGCGAAGGAAATTCATTTCTTAAAAAAAAAGGTGTAAAAACTACGTAATAGCTAATATAAAATCTATACTTTCTCAAATAGATTAAATCATAGTTGCAACTGTACATTTAAAAAAATCATACAAAATGTCAAACTTAATTTTAATGACTCGACAGAACTGTACTTTGTAAAAGCAGGCTCGTCGCAACGAGTGGACGTATGATGTATCGTTCGGTATTTTTTTTTCTTTTTCATTATCGACAAAACACTTTTTACAAATTTCCTTCTCAATCCTACAAATCAGGAACTTGTCGATTCCAGCCCAGATTTATCTCCCAAAAATCTAATAATACTCGATATTTAAAAAGTTTTAACGTCTTAAACCAATCAGTCCTCAATATTGCAATTATCTTCTTATTTTTCGTTTGCTCTTTAATTTCCCTATTTTAGTTTCAAGCGATTTTAATTTTACTATACTGCTTTTACATTTCTCATCAATCTGTTGTTTTTGATTTCCTATCCCTATTTAATTATCTATCACTCTGTTCTTTTATTCCCTTCTAATTTTATTTCTCTTCGATTTTATAATCTCTTGGATTTTACATTCTTTTCGATTTTATAATCTCTTCGATTTCATATTCTTTTCAATTTAATATTCTTTTCGATTTAATATTCTTTTCAATTTAATATTCTTTTCAATTCAATATTCTTTTCGATTTAATATTCTTCTCGATTTTATATTTTCTTCCTTTTGCTACTATTATTCCTTTACGAATATTATTTCATCTTTCAATTTTTATTCCCTATCTCTTGTTTTTATTTATATTCTATTTTTTGTCGTAAATCCTTCCACTTTATCCTTCCTTTATTCTTTCTACATTTCAATATTTTTTATATCCTGATTTTAAATCCTCCGTTAAATTTGGTTTTTAATTTCCTACACGTTTTTCGTCTTCAATTTCCTACATTTTCCCCTTTTGTTTTTTAAAACAGGGCTGAAATCGTATTTACTAAAAAAAGGATAAAGAAAAAAAAGGGATCGAGAAAAAAACAGAGAGAGAAATAATACAAAAAAAACTCACGAATTTTGTTTCAATTCTTTTTCTGACATTACTACGTACCTTTCGCATTGATTAATAATCTTTAGAAATATATTTATAGTATTTTTTGTTCAATTAAAATTCGTTAATTTTAGCGCTTAAAAATTGCGTTCTAACTGGGTTCCTTTTTTGTACAGAGTAGTTTCAAGTCTATGGCGCCTGCTAAGGTATCAATCGTAACTTGAGCAGTTTTTCAACGTTTACTCACCACTTGTCGCAGTTTCTCTTAAGTTTATCAAAAATTGTACTAGTTATTTCAAGAGTATTTTTATTAGGGATCTCTGTGAATTATTTTTTTTTCTTATTTTTTATACAAACGAGTTCTTTGCACTGGAATTGACCTAACGCCTTTAAGCGTGGATACTTTTTTATTTTCTTACTGTATTGAAAAAGTTATAAAAATGTATTAAACAAATAATTTCTATTGCAAAATTTGTAGATTTTTGTGATAATGTAAAAATCATTCATTCTTTTATTATAATTTCGTTATGATATAAAAAGATTGAATACGTGAAAATTGATTCCTTTCAATCATTTAAGAATCAAACTTTTCAAAAGAGACTATTTCTTGTTTTTGTCCTTTTTATTTTATTAAAATCCATTGTTTTAGAAATCAGTTTCGTTAAAAACTGATTTACTTAAAATTTGTACTTTTGAAAAGTCTGATTATTATTAAATTCAACTTAAAAAAATTCCTTTTGTGACATCTGATGAATTAAATTTTTTGTGTTTCAAACATTTCATGCGTTTGATACGTTTAATTTAATGTCTTTAAAATTACGTACATTATTCTATAAAATGATTCTTTAATGCAAAATTGTATTTCTAATTTTTCATTGCACGTTAGAAAAATTTGAGTATTTTTATGCTTTTTCGAAAATAGTATTTCTCTAAAGTAATAAACAGATAATATTGACTACTTTTCAATATCTAACATAAAATAAATAAAACTAATAAATAGCTTTTATGTATAAATTAATAAAAAATAACGGTAAGAATTCATTAAAAATATTAAAATAAAAAAGTCTAAAATAGCATGATAATTAAGTAACATAAATTACTTAAAATAATATATTTTAAAAATGGAAAATATTAACAACTTTTAAAATCACTTCATTCTTTGGTAGAAGTGAGCATTTGATTTTTAAAGTATTAAAGTTACATTTACAATTTCTTTTTTATTTAAAAGTAAAAAGTTTATAGTAATTTTATTTTAAAAGTAATAAGTTTATAGTAATTTTATTTTAAAAATCATTGAAGTGTTTTTAATTTGAGTATTTTCATTTCGTAAATTGTCTCCAGTATTTACATTTGACAAATTAAATTCAAGAATTTTAATTTCACTATTATGTTACAAATTACATTACATTTGACAAATTGAATTCAAGAATTTTAATGTCACTATTATGTTACAAATTACTATTCATTTCCCAAGTTGCATTCAAGTAATTACATAGAAGTTGAATTTATGTCTGTCTATTTCAATTTTATTTATTATTTAATTCAATTTAATAAGTCGAATTCAATTATTTTTGTTTTAAAAGCCAAATGCAAGTACTTCCATTTCAAAAATCAGATTCAAAAAAAGTTCATTCAAAAAATTAAATTCAATTATTAACATTCTCAATCATAAACATGTTCCTCTGTAAAAGTTGAGTTAAAAGTTATGAAATTTTCCAATTCATATAACTTGCTTTTTGAAAATATAAACATAAACAGAATTAAGAAAGATCAACAGAATTAAGAAACATAAACAGAATTAAGAAAGATAAACAGAACTCAGAAAGATAAACAGAATTAATCAATCTCTCAATAACTAAATAACTAAAAAAGTCCCCCAGTGAATTGAAAATTTCAAAATTGTCATAAGAGCAAGGGAACCAATGCAAAGTACCGCTAGTAAAAAACAAAAAAAAGGAGTTTAAAACTAAAGATCTGCGACGAAGGATTGTATCGTTAACGAAAGACACCTTATGATTCACCAATATACGATACACCACGAGAAATGCGTGAATGAATAACGGTGAATTTTGGGCACTTTGTGACAATTCACTTCACCCTCAGATCATTTACATACAGTTTAATAATTTATATTACACACTTACAATGCGTTTCCTTTTCTAGCGAGTCTCTGTCTCAACACTGAATATATTACACGTGTAGGTGGGAATACCACTTACTTAAATACATACATAAATATGAATAAATATATATAACTCTCTATATATATTTAAACATAGATATATACATTTTTTATATATTTATATATTTCCTAATAAGAACCGTAAATAGCTATATTATACAAGTATCATTAATTATCACCTAACTTGGCATCCTTGCGGGAGCGGCGCAGGCGGACAACCTGACGAATTGTGAGTGACGGGTTCAGTTAAAAGGGGTATATCGTCCTCTTTGGAAGATTTCTCCGTCGAGTCCTGGACCGTGGACGAAGACTCGGACTCGGGCTTGGTGCGCGAGATCTCCGATGCTCCAGGTTCCGATGGAGTTGATTTTTCCGTCGTGCCATCTTTACTGGCCGCAGGTGCTTTGAGTTCGTAGCCCTCCTGACATCGAGTCAATTTTAATCTGATGGGTGTCACTTTCGCAGAGCGGACGTTGCCGATAGATGCAGGGCCCGCGTCCGTGGGTAGCTTCTCATCAATTTGCACGTCCACGGGGTGGGTTGTCTCCTCCTTGGAGGGTTCTAGAGGAGGTGGCTCGACTCGGGTATTATCACTACAGCTGGCAACCTCTTCAGCGCCAGTTTTCGCGTCAGCTTCTTCATTCGAGGAAACCTTACTCTTGCCAAGTCTGATAATGAGTTTTGGGGGCGCAACCCCGTCTTCCAAAAGTTGCACACGACCCTCCTTTTTGTTCTGGCGCTTCTTACGTTTACCATTCTTGTCCTTTTTGCTCTTGACTTTGGGATGTTCCTCGCTGTTGAAATCGGCCATGACCAAGCGTCGGTATTTCATGCTTTCACGTTTAAGATCTTCCATGCTTGGTTTGCTGGGAATGTTGCTGAGCCGCTTCTTCGGAGGCCTGATTCGACTCTCGTCCTGGGAATTCGCAGGATCTGGGCCGATGATACTGTTGCCAATTTTGATTTTGAGTTTGGGTGGACCACTGTTGGCAGCGGAAGGTTTGGTTTGTCTTGCTCTTCGACGATCCACAGCTCCGGAAGCGACGGAACTACGTCGCCTTTCAGAGTTGGGGTCTTCTTCCGGAGCGTCTGGAAAACCACCGCGTTCTTTTCTTCGTTTCTTTTCCATGTTGGCGTCAACAACAGCCTTGTAATCTTCTCGAGTTGGAATACTGGTCATGGAGGCGACAGCTTTCGGAATCGTGATCACGGTTCGATTCACTGGTGGAATAGCTATTGGCGCTGATGCCACGTTTCTCTGGTCGTCCATGTTCATATCCTGCAAAAAATTACAAATGTAAAACGATCCTGATACAATTAAGCGCTTGGAAAGCATAACAGCCTCTGTGTTTCAATTTTTGGATAACGCAGGGTCTGTTATTTTTTCCGAACTCTCAATTATTTTCAAAGTGACTCGAAATATTAATTCACAACTGATAATTAAAATTAATTTAACTCAATTATTCATTACTAATTAATTAATTCAACTCAATTATTCATTAGTAATTGATTAATTCAACTCAATTATTCATTAGTAATTGATTAATTCAACTCAATTATTCATTGGTAATTGATTAATTCAACTCAATTATTCATTAATAATTAATTAATTCAACTCAATTATTCAATAATTATTAATTCAACTTTGTTAAAATTAACAAGTAGATTTTTTAATTATTAGGCAAATTAGATCTAAAATTAAAACTATTTTGACGAAACTGAAAATAAAGGTAAAGATTATCTTCTTTATTCATATGTCTAGTGTTTTTCTTGCTTTTTTTTTATAAAAAAAACTTAAAGAAAATCTAAATACGATTATGCTCCAAGATATCGACATTTTCAATTAAAACATTGAAAATAGTTTGACTACATTTAAAATTTCAGTTTGAAAAATGTTGACTAAATTGAAAAGCAAATAATTGTTAGCTCGATTTTTAGAGCTTACGACAAAATCTATTGAATTTAGAACTAAAAATTAAACTATAAAGTTTAGAAAGAAAAAACTTTGAATAACTTTTTAATAATTATATATTTAATTATAATTGTTATTTAATAGTTTTTGTTAAAATGGTAATCAAATTATTTTAAAAACTTTTTTCTGTCCTTTTTAGTCCATGTAGTTTTTATTAAAATCATGAGCTCAAAAATCATCAAAAATTTTAAAAACGTTAGTTAATCTCACGTTAATCTAGCTATTAATTTAAAAATACAAAATTAATTTCCTTTCATTCAATGAGTTCTCCACGATCTCCATGAGAAAAATAGAAAACATTTTATTACATTTTGTGTGTGTGTATGTTAAAAAAATGAATTTTTCAATATTTTGTAAGAATTTGAATTACTTATGAAAAACTGAAAGTTTTTTAATTAATACTCTTAGGATTATTGCAAAAGTAATTTTCTATAGATTTTTAATTACTCAAGATCATTATTTTAAATATTAAAACCATTTTAAGTATTTTGAAGTAATTTTAAATATTTTGAAGTATTTTGGAGTACTCTTGAAGTATTTTAAATCTTTTTAAAACATTTTGTAAAACTGTAATATTTTAAAATCTTTTTATACTTTAATATTTAAAATATTAATATTTCTAAATACTTTGAAATATTTTGAGGCATTTTAAAATAACTTTAAGTACCTATATTTAAATATTTTGAAGTATTGGGAAGTATTTGAAAATAATTTTAAGTATTTTAAAGTAGTTTTAAGTAATTTTGAATATTTTAAAGTATTTTTAAGTAAACTGAAGTATTTTAAAATAGTTTAAAGTATTTTGAAATATTTGAAAGACTTTTAAGTATTTTAATATATTTTGAAGTATTTTAATATATTTTGAATTATTGGGAAGTATTTGAAAATATTTTCAAGTATTTTCAAGTATTTATAAATATTTTGAAGTATTTTAAAGTACTTTGTTATCTTTTAAATATATCTTGAAAATATTTTAAAATCTTTTTATAAATTATTTAACACTTAAAATACTAATATTTTTGAAGTATGTTTCTTTAAGTATTTTGAAGTATCTTGAATTATTTCCAAGTAATTTTAAGTATATTTAAATATTTTCAAGTATTTTGAAGTGTTTTTAAATTTTTTTCAGCGGTAAAAAAGGGGACAAACTGTGATCCCTGCTTCGACGAAAATTTAGATTCATTTGGGATCGGATCCGTAAAAATTACAGAAAATGGACCATACCTGCGAGCAGTATTGTCTAAGAAGTTCCTTTTTTCGCATCCTCCTAAGATTGGACGTACCAGACGCAACGGAAGCACTAGTAGCAGTGGGTGGAATAATCACTGGTGCTTGTTGAGCCAGAGGTGGTACAGCAGCTGTTGGCACATAATTAGCATCCAAGAATGGTCCTTTAATCTTCACCTTCAGCTGATTTCTAGAATCGGTCAATGAAACCTTGTTCGTCTCGCCAGCATTTGGCGAAGTGATGACTAATCCTGGATTGTTGACGTTGGGTTTCAAAGACTGATCAGTTATTTGCTCTTGCATGTCCGAATTCAAAGCCTTGTCAAGATCTTCAATATCCGCAATCGACTGATCAGCAGAGCCGCTGACAAACGAGCCCAGAAGATGATTAGAATAAGACTGGACATGGAGCGACGAGCTTTGAGAATCATAGGTGGAGTACGTCCTCATATCAACTGGACCAGGCAAAACCGGAAACACCGCGTTCGTGAAGGTCTGACCCGAGGCCTCAGACTCTGTGATTGCAGAATCACTATGCGTTGAAGGTGGCGTGAGCACTTTATCGTCGAATTTCTTGAGCATTCCCGGACTAGATAGGCGCGATTGAATCCCATCACTTGCACTAAAACTATCGCGCTTCTCGCTGACCTCTGTCGACTTCTTCCTCTCCCTCATTGTTCTCAGATCAGCGATATTCACCTCACTTGTGGAATCCTCATCAGAGTCAAAGTCATACACAGTGCCGACGAGTTTATTTTGAATCCCGTCGTCGTTGTGGAGATGAGACATGACTCCGAGCGACGTGTGATTGTTTCGTCCCCTGCCTCGTCCCCGACCTCGACCACGGCCTCGATAACTTGTCGGATGTGAATTTTTCGAGTTCCTCCCCCGGGACCGAGAACCCGATTGGGGCTTGGCGACTTCTTGCCGAGGAGATTTACCCGGCGATTTTGCTTGAAGTGACGTGACTCTTGCAGAAGTCCGCGTAGGTTTCGATGGTGATTTCTTGCCTTGCGAGACTTTTGCCTCTAATTCATGGACAGTCTCCCCGACTTCCGGTGCATCAGGCACTCGTGGCTCCGGTAGCTGAGGTTCCTGCACCTTTGTTTCCGCTGTTTGTGATTCAGGGACCAGAGTTTGTGACTTGGGTACATGTGGTTCTGGCGTGTGTGATTTCGATACGTGTGTTTCTAATGATTTTGATAGATGCGGTTCCAAAGTCTTTGATAGATGTGGTTCCAAGGATTTTGATAAATGAGGATCCAAGGCTTTTGAAAGATGAGTTTCCAAACCTTTTGATAGATGCGGTTCCAAAGATTTTGATAGATGAGGTTCTAAAGATTTTGATAGATGCGGTTCTAAAGATTTTGATAGATGAGGTTCCAAAGTTTTTGATAGATGAACTTCCAAGGATTTTGATAGATGAGGTTCTAAAGTTTTTGATAGATGAACTTCCAAGGATTTTGACAGATGAGGTTCTAAAGATTTTGGTATGTGTAAAGATTCTGGTGCTTGAGGTTCCAGTGATTCTACGTGAGGTTCGGTTGCGTGAATGTCAGTGGCACGGGGATCGGGAACGTTGCTGAGGAAAGAAATAGGTATCACTGGGGATTCTAGTTCTTGAGGTAAGTGTTGGTCCGGTTCCGAGGACGGGAGTGGCGCTTGAAGTGGATGTTGATGAGGAGGCGGTGTTGCGATTTTCGTGGGTGAGACCATCGCTGCAGTCAAAGCCATGTTGTGCGAAGATGAAGTAAATGCTGCTGTACAAGGTGAGGCTTGAAGATTTAACGAGTCCTCAAGAGGCTTTGAGACGTGAGGAAGAAGCGTCGGTGCAGTCGGAAACGGAGCACCAAACGGAGGCGGAAACATACCTGAAAAGATAAATTCTACATTGTCCTTTATTTCTGTCCTTTTTTCTCGATATATTTCTTATAAATATGTATATTTAAAAATCAGTATTGTCTTTTAATGAATGAAAGAAACAATTTAAATGTTTTTATAAACAAATTAAATTATTAGAAGTATAAGTTCTAGTATTATTTACTATTTGCTGTTTTTGTAGATAGTCTGCAATTATTTTTTAAATAATAATTAATATAATTAATATAATTTTTGAATTTAATAATCTTGAAAATAGAATTAAAAAAAAAATAAAAAACTATACAATTTGAATGAAGCTCTTGTAAAAACATGAACATTTCTTTTTTTGCAATGATTATTTTTCTGATTTTTTACATTTTCAGCGATCACAGTCGTTTTTTCGTTCAATTTTAGGTGCAAAAGTGGATTCTTAATTTTAAAAAATGAGATTTTGTTCCATAAAAAGGAGATTTTGGAAAGGAAAAAAAAGGATAAGATTGTAATATTTAAACACTTAAAGATCGTTAGTTAATTTTATGCATCTAATTTAAAAATAATTGATTGTCTTTCATTCCATGAGTTTTCCATGATTTCCACGAAAAAATAGAAAAATTTTCATGATATTTTATGTGTGTGTGTGTATACGTTAAAAAAATTAATTTTTCAATATTTTGTAAAAATTGGAATTACTTTTGAAAAAATGAAAGTTTTTTAATTAATGCTCTTAGGGTTATTGCAAAAATAATTTTCTATAGAATTTAAATTACTGAAGGTCATTATTTTTAATATTAAAACCATTTTAAGAATTGTTTAATATTTCGAAGTATTTTGAAAGTATCTGAAAGTAATTTAAATACTTGAAGTATTTTAAATACTTTTAAGATATTTTAAAAAGCTATAATATTTTTAAATCTTTTTATACTTTATTTAATACTTGAAAATTCTGATAGTTTTAAATACTTTGAAGCATCTTTAAATATTTTGAAGTCTTTTGAAATAATAAAAAAGATTTTGAAGTATTTTAAAGTAATTTTAAATATATTTAAATATTTTAAAGTATTTCTTAAAGTTTTTAAATCTTTTTAAGTCTTTTGAAATATTTTTAAGTATCAAATCAAATATTTTGAAGTATTGGGAAGTATTTGAAAATATATGAAAGTATTTTTAAATATTTTGAAGAATTTTGAAGAAGATCTAAAGTATTTGAAAGCAGTTTTAAGTATTTTGAAATATTTTAACGACATTTTAAGTGTTTTTAACTGTATTGAAGTATTAAACAATTTTTGAAACATTGGGAAATATTTGGAAATATTTCGAAGTAAATTTAAGTATTTTGAAGTAGTTCCAGATATTTTTTAAAGTATTTTTAAGTATTTTGAAATATTATAAAAACAAGTAAGTATTTTGAAATATTTTGAAGTACCTATTTTAAAATATTTTGAATTATTGGGAAGTATTTGAAAATATTTTGAAGTATTTTAAAGTAATTTTAAGTAGTTTGAAATAGTTTGAAGTATTTTAGAATAGTTTTAAGCATTTTGGAACATTTTAAAGACATTTTAAGTAATTTAAAATATTTTGAAATATTTTGAAGTAGTCTGAAGTATTTTAAACTAGTTTTAAATATTTTGAAATATCTAATGACATTTTCAGTGTTTTTAAATGTATTGAAGTATTTTAAAGTAGTCCGAAATACGTTAAAGTAATTTTAAGTATTTAAAAATATTTTGAAGTAATGGAAAGTATTTGGAAATATCTTGAAGTAATTTGAAGCATTCTTAAATATTTGAAGTATTTTTAAGTAGTCTGAAGTATTATTATTGAAAAATTATTTTAAAAAAACTTATTGAAAATTAGGGGAAAAGGGGGAAAAATACTCGATTTTAGGTGTTTTAGGGAACTTTCTTTAAAAAAAGGCGATTAGGTAAAAAAGGAAACGAACTGTGATCCCTGAGTTTTTATCAATACATTAAATAAAATTGAATTCTTACCTCCTCCTGGTGAAGGATATGGAATCGGCGCAGCGCAAGATTGAGGTGGAAAAAGCGACACAGCTCCAGGGTAAGTTCCAGTGGGTTCAGAGTACGAATGATAAGGTCCAGCGTCGATAGAGCAAGGTGGAAACGAAATGGGTGGTATATTTTTGTAAGGAGGAATAGCAGAATGTTCCTCGGCCGACGAAGCGGAAGTTATGGAAGAAGATGTCGACCTTCGAGAAGGTAAGACTTGACTTTCCGCCCAGCGCGTGTCTTGTCTAGAAACAGTGATATCATTGTACGGAGATCCATTCTGCGTGTAATCTTGTCTCGGATCTAGATCCTCCTTCTCGAGACTGTGATCCATCTCGTTTGCTTGATCTTCAACAGTTGGCAGGCTAATCAAGTGTCTGTTGACCATCTCCATGGGTGTGATTTCGTCCACCATTTGACCAGCGAGTGGACCAACTTGCTGCTCCATCATCGGAACCTGTGACATCCTGTTGTCCGAATGAGAATCCAGATGCTGTTGACTTCTGGCTAGAGCGTGAGTTTGCTGAAGAAGCTGATACTGTTCCTGGATGTTCATAGTGAGCTGCGAGTGAACCAGAGCCTCGGCATTAGTTTCCGACATGACGGCAGCTATCTCGTTTTGGAATTGATGAGCATAGCGATGATTCTGGCTCTCCATTAAAGCGTTCATGTGTTGAATATCATTAGGATTGAAGGTTTCTATACTCGGAGGCACCCACCTTTCGTCTGCCTCTGCTCTGTCTAATTTGGATCTCTCGGCGATTGTTACCTTTCCGCTTTCTAGACCTTCATTTCCGTAGGGAACGTAAGTCTGTTCTGCACTGTTTCCATAACAGGGCTTTTGTTTGTTTTCGAAATTGTGATTCTTGTAGCTGAGATCTTCACTTCTGATGTCATTGCTTTTTAGATCGTAGACACGAGTGGATTCTTCTGGGATTTTGGTTTCTTTAACCGGCTCTGGATGATGTTCTTTTGGAGTTTCCTCTTCCTTTTTCAGACTGTCATCACCAGAGGCAGGTTCCAGTTCGGACTGGTTGGTGTTTGATTTCTTGTTGAGTCCCATGCGAAGTTTCTCGACAAGATTTAGAGTTTCTCTAGCACTGTCTTCCTTGGAGTCTTCTTTGAACCACAGTTCATTGGGGAACGAGAAAGAAAGAGGAGGTGCGCGTTCTTCGACGTCTCGGTGCATTACGAAGCCGTCGTCGTTAACCATATCGTCCGTTAGGATATCCTGGTCAAAGTCGAACAGATCAGAAACACTTGGATCTTTACTTCCATGCTGAGGTGAAAATATCGATCGTTGAATAGATCTTCTTCGTTTGAGGGTTTCTTTCTCGCCGATCTCGTTTAGCGTGAATTTGTCATGAGCTGGTTTGGAGAAAAGATTTTCAGGAGCAATGATTGGTGTTTCTTCTTTATGTTTTGTTTCAGCTTCTTGTTGAATAATCTCGCCCAGTCTACGATCACTTGATTTTCGTTCACTCGTTCTTCTTTCGCTCGATCGCCTTTCAAGAGGCTTTGGACTTTCTATTTCTATCGTTTCATTCTTCTCTTCCAATTTATTTACTCCCGACTTTCTCGAATTATTCTTTCTATCCTCTTCCTTCAAATCTTCGTTCAAAACTAATTTTGATTTTTGTTGCTTCTCTCCAGACTTTTGTAGCTTCTCTGTGGATTTTTGTACCTTCTCTGTAGACTTTTGTTGCTTTTCTGCAGATTTCTGTACCTTTTCCGTAAACTTGTGTTGCTTTTCTGTAGATTTTTGTATCCTTTCCGTGGACTTTGGCAGCTTCTCCATAGGTTTTGGCAGCTTTTCTACAGATTTTGGCAAATTTTCGATGGATTTCGATACCCTTTCGGTGGATTTTGGTTGCCTTTCTGTAGATTCTTGTGAGACTTTTTCTTGGGTGGTTTTATTTTTAAAGAGTACTTCAAGTTCATGCTTTTCGTGGAGTTTGTCCAAACTTTCCTGAAGAGTCTTGTGCTTTGTGTCTCTATTTCTCGACAACATATCAAGATGTTCCCGTTTCTCGAGAAGCTTTTCCAAACCTTTAGATGACTTTTTCGGACTCTCTCTTTCAGCTTTTCTTTGTTTTATCTCTTCTTCCAGGATGTTAATTGCGTTTTTACTAGTAAATTTCTTCTTCTTGTCATCTAGTTTCGAAGTTGCTTCTAACAATTTTGGTGATTCTAGGACGTGCTTCTCCTTTGGCTCTCTTTCTTTTGATTTTCCACTCAATTTCTCTAATTCTTGATCCCGCTCGGTTCTATCTTGATTCCACTCGGTTCTTTCTCGGTCAAATCGGTCTTTATCAATTTTTTCTCCGACAGATTTCTCTTTATCAGTTCCTTCTTTATCGGATCTTTCTGATAAAGATCTTTCTTTCTTTCGTTCTTCTTTGTCGATTCTTTCATCAGCTCGTTCTTTCTCAATTCTGTCTCTACTAGTTCTTTCTTTGCCTACTCGTTCTTTATCAGTCCTTTCTTTGCCGGCTCTTGTTTTATCTGTTCTCTCCGTTGTTTCTTTATCTGTAGTTTCTTTAGTCGACCTTTCTTTAAAGGTTCTATCTTTCTCGGTCGTTTCTTTAGTTCTTTCCTTAGCTCTTTCTGTGTCAGTTTTCTCTTCATCGGCATAATTCCAATCAATTCTCTCTTTATCGGATTTTTCATAATTCCAATCGATTCTCTCTTTTCGCTCAACTCTTTCCTTTTCTGTCCTTTCCTTCTCCTCTTCGAGTTTCTTTTGATTCAGCCTCTTTTCAGGTTTCTTGACCAAAGTCGTCTCTTTGCTATCCTTCTCCTCTTTTTGGGTATTTTCACTTGATTTTCGCTTTCGTGCTTCAGATTTGGCTTTGTTTCCGGGGCTTTCCTCTTTGCTCCTGGAAGTTGTTTGCTGTTGTTGCTTGGTGGTGGGAGTTGGCTTTTTTGTAGATTTGGGCCCAGATAAATTTCTTGGCCCATCATTATCTCGAGTCCTACTGTGCAAACTTTGGTTAGATGATGATGTTGAAGGAGGCTGATGTTGCTCTTCGTGGTGCTTGTGGTGGTGTTGTTGCTGTTGTTCTGATACGAGAAATGGCTTTTTGAGGGTGTCTCTTTGTTCTGTCTTTTTGGTAGTTGAGTGTTGCTCTTTGAACACCGTGGTTCTGCTTGATTCCTCTCTCTCAGTAGGCGGCGGCTGAAACTCGGGTCCATGCCGCCCGTCGGAAGTTTTAAGCTTCTTGTCGGGCAGCTTTTTGAGTTTCCGCCCCACCAACTGTGCTGCTTTTTTATCAGCATCGGAGGAATCAGCAGATTTGTTCGTCTGGCGCTTGACTGGAGATTTGCTTTTGAGCTGTTGACCAGCGTCGCTTTCAGACGAGGTGCTCGAAGATGCTGCTTGGTCTTTCGAGGAATTCCCATCATCATCGGAATCACTGCTACTTTCTGACGAACTGCTGCAGCTGCTACTGGTGCTGCTATCACTGTTACTATTGCTCGAGTGTACCGATGGTGCTTTGCTTTCCACTTTCTTAAGCTTCTTCGGTGATTCCTCTTTCTTTGCAGGCTCCTCTTTCTTGAGTTCTTTCTTTGGAGAATCCTCTTTTTTACTTTCCTTCGAATCCTCTTTCTTGCTGTCTTTCTTCGGAGAATCCTCCTTCTTGATATCTTTCTTTTTAGTCTCGGGCGACTCTTTCTTCGGCTTGACCTCTGGAGTTTCAGCTTCAGGTTGAGGTGCCTTTGAACCCATTCCGCTCTTTATATGCTCAGCTGCTTTCTTAGCTGCTTGACGCTGAGGAACATACGCGAGAATCTCAGACCCATCTCCAAATTCTTTATCAAAATCATACACGTCATTGTTTTTGCTGTCCTTTCCACTCTTGATTTCTTTCTGTTTCTTTACAGGTATCTTTTCCTTGACGGGTTTCACCACTTTCTCATCAAGCGGTGACTTGGCCACCTCTGTATTTTCCGGTGCAGCTTCTTTCTTGTTTTGCGAACGTTGCATGATTTCTGACGCTTTCTTGGCAGCTTGTCTCTGAGGAACTATGAGAGCGGATGGTAGACACTCTTTCTTCTTAGCAGTCTTTAAGTTCTCTTTATTCTTCACTCCTTCCTCTTCCTGGTCTTGTTTTGATTCTTTGGCAGCAAAGGACTTCTGCGAGTTCTTCGAGAGGTCTGCTGCTGAGAATTCTTTCACAGCTGCTTTTGTAATGAGAACATTGGAATGCGAAGTAGGTTCCTGAGAATTCGAGTCCGTGTCTGAGTAAATGGCCGCAACGGAAGTCGGCCCGAGTCTCGCAGTAGAATTCGTGTTACTAAGAAGCACCAATTCGTCACTGTCACTTCCCGACGCGCTGCCAAGTTCTCTTTCCATGTGCTGTAATGTACGCGACCTGGTCGAAGTTTTATCCCGAACGGATTTTCGTGGTCGGTCAGGAGCGCCCGTCTTCTTTGTCTTTCTTCTGACAGCCTTAGACTTGGTGGAAGCTACCGCTTCCTCTTCCGTACTAGAGTCTGTCTCTTGTTTAAGCTTGAGTGGTTTCGTCTTGCTTGTAGCTTTATTAGAAGACTTGGATGGCGATTTTCCTGGTGATTTCGAAGGTGATTTAATCGACGGTTTTACATCTGCTTCACTACTACTCATTGAAGATATATCACTACCGTATAAGCTCTTTCTCCTCACCGAGCCATTGAAGTAAAGTTTCTTATTAGATGCTCCATTAAAGTCAGGTTGAACCTTCTTTTCATCACTGGAAGTAGGCGCAGGAGATTCTGCACCCGATATCCTGAGAAGAAGCGATTCAATGTTTCGCGGATAGTTTTCAACATTTGAGTGTGAATAAAGCCGGTCATAGATAGAAGGTCCATGATTAGCCGATAACACTGCTTGAGTCGTGGCGGGTGGCAGAGCAGGACCTTCCATAATAGTTTTCTGCTTATGAAAGGTCTGCTCTCGTAATTTCAACATGGAACGCCACAGTTTTTCTCGTCTGCTAACCATGTAGCACAAGTTTCTCACTCTTTCTAGGTCTTGTCGCAGCTGTACAAATGTTTTCATTTTTTCTATGTCTGCAGCTTGACCTTGAGCTCGTGTACCCGCGCCAGACAGTTCGCCACATCGCAGTGCCAGTAGTGGTTTGTTATTACCAGCCTGTAATAAACACAAGCGTAAAAACCATTTTTTAACAAAATAAGAAAAGCAAAGTAACAAAATCTATATCTATTTAAATACTCACTCTTCTTTTCAACTTCCAGTAGTTGTAGATGTAGATGACTGTATCTTGATCTACATCAAGTTGTTGAGAAGTGACATCTTTTAGACTAACGTGCTTATCAAACTCTGCTTCGATTTCTTGAAGCCTTAAAGTAAAGTAATAACATATTAATAATCACAATCTACATGAAAAATATTATTATTACATATAATTCAATAAAATTTGTTCATTTTCTATCTTTGACTTGTTGAAAATAGGAATTCAAAGTCTCTAACTTTAGAGCGCTACAGTTATTATATTAATAAAATGTTTTTAAAATAGGAGTCAAAACTTGTATTAATAATATAAATGAAAAATCTTGAATCAAGATCTTGTATTAATAATATGTATATTGTATGAAAATTAAAATCAATTTTTTACTTACTTAGCCGCGCGTGCTTGATTTTTCTCTTCAGATGTCATATCTTTACGTTTTCTTTTCCTAGATTCGCCATCTTCAGAATCTGAACCACCTTTGGTGCTACTGTTTCCGACGCCGCCGCCGCCTCCAACTCCTCCGCCACCGACACCAACTTTGTCTTTAGTGTTCGTTCTACTGTGCTTTTGACAATACGACTGTAAACAATAATTTAATGTGCCTTTATGTATTCTGACCATTGAAAGTAGAGTATATAAATTTATAGAATAATTTCGAATTTTACCCTCAGTTTGACTCCATCATCAGCCATTTCATCTTCGATGATGGCTTTCATCTCGAGACCGTGTTTAAAAGCACAAGTTACGTGATACGCAGTTTTGCACGTTTTTATACTACACTGGATGCAGGCGCCAACGCGTTCGCGACACAATACGCACACCAGGCCCCATCGACTCGGCTGTATAAGAATATTGCGAAAATACATTAAAAATAAGATAATTTTATAAGAGATAGTCAATAAAGAGTAATTAGATAGTAAATAAATAGTAATTAGATAGTAAATAAATAGTAATTAGATAGTAAATTAATTAATAGTAAATAAATATTAATTAATGAAAATTAAATATTAATTAAATTAATGAAAACTGACCGGAATACTAGATATTTTCGTAATAGGTTCCATTCTTTCAACGCAGCCAATGCTAACTTCTGGAATCCAAAGAGCGCAGGAAACATGCGCCCATTTTTGACCTGTCCGCGTACATTTCATTGCACCACCCTTGTTTGGACATAAAACGCACTCCGGCCTCTGTCCCAAGGAACACGTTCTACACAACCAGGAGCCATCCGGAATAGAAGTGATTCCATAACAGGCTTGATGCACACAAATGTTACAAAAATCGCAAAAAACCATCTCGTTTCCTTCTTCAGAATCGGGCTGTTACAGAAAAAAGGAAAATTATTTATACTAAATAGAACGATATAATTTTGTTATTGCGTACAATAACGTGATGTAATAATTGGCACTATTCTCTTGATTTTCTGAAATTAAATACAACAAATATTTTTCAAAATTACAATTATAAAAAAATAATAAATACTTCTAAAACAAATTTCGTCTATAAAGAAAAATAGTAAATCTAAAACAAAGTTCGTCTATAAAGAAGAAAAATAGTAAATACTTCTAAAAAAAAGTTCGTCTATAAAGAAGAAGAATAGTAAATACTTCTAAAACAAAGTTCGTCTATAAAGAAGCAAAATAATAAATACTTCTAAAACAAAGCTTCCTATGTGATGAAATAGAAACTTTCAAAATTACACTTACCGATCTACAGACATCACAAATGACATTTTCGTCAAACTCAATACCGAGTCCTTCTTCATTTTTGACTATTGTTTGTATCCTCTCCCAGCATCGAATTTCAAGTTCCTCTATTACTCTTTCGAGTTGTGCTTCAGAAACAGAAGCTTGGCCAGACTAAAAACAATTGCAAATTGGGCATTTTAAACCATACGAAAAACCTGTGATTTGAATTCGACTATTACTGAACTCATTCAGATTTTTAAAATCCATTAGTTAATTTAACTAAAACGTAGTTTACAAAATTACCTGTGCTCTTTCACCGTTCAAAATCTCAAGCCATGCAATATCGGTGTCATCGAGATCATAAGCACAGGCCTTTTCTGCTCGCGCTGGAGTGGTACTTAAATGATGATCTTCAGTATTAAAAAAATCATCCCGAGATATTCTTATAAACTTTTTTGGCCTGCAAAGAGGAAGAAAATTGAAATTTAATTTCCTACCATAAAATTTAGTTCATTTTAAAATACAGAAGGGAGTGAAATATCAGAAGGGAGTGAAATATCAAAAAGGAGTGAAACATCAAAAGGGAGTGAAAATGTTAAATCGTAGGATGCTTACAATTTAAAGTCGCTAGCGGATTTGTTTGTAGTTGCAGAAACAGAAGTTTGATTGACAGTGACCACAGGTTCGGGAAGCGAGTCTGGGTTGACGGGTACTTGGACTCCTCTTTCCCATTCTTGCTTCCATTGATCAGTGATAACCCAATACTCGTTGGAACTTAATGGTTCGCTGTCAGGTAATTTCATTGCACTGATCAAATCCTTGCGAAATAATTCTGCCGGAGCCTCAGCAGCGGATCGATTATAAATACTGGAAATTTTGATATCGCTGAGAGGTCGGGGGGTCCAGGATGCTCCCCCTTGACTGGACGAAGCCATCGTCTCTTCCTCTTCGGAAGGCCCAAGGGCGCTCGCCGAAAGCGATGCACCCGCAACTGCTGGGCCCAATCTGCATTTTCTTCTCTTAACCGCACCCGGGCCAGAAGCCGAGTCATTGTCGTTTCTATTAATTCTCTTGCCTCGTTGTGCCATTCTACTATACCAATTGAGCTAGTGGTATGCGGCACATGCAGACAAGCCGTGCGCATCCTGTTGAAAAAATGTTTTTATTAATTTAAATTTTGAAAAGTTAATTAATCAAAATAAATTTGTTCAACGACAATTGTTACTAAAATTGTATATTATTTTTTTAGTGTGTTTACTCTAGTTTTGCTATTTCGTTTTGTTATTTCATAACACAAATAATATAAATATACTGAATATTTGCTTGATATTCATAACGTAAATAATATAAATATACTGAATATTTGCTTATTATTTTAATCGCATTATTGTCGGATTTAAAATGGAACGAATTACAACAAATTGTTATTATTTCATTGTCATTATAACCTCAGGCAGATTCATTAACAATTTTTCTAGGAATATAGTACAATCATGATATTTAAATTTATCAAAATATTTGCGGACTTGAATATTTTTAATATAAATTTTAATTTATATTCGCTAAATCGATAATTGAGATTAAATTGTAAAAAGTAATAATTTTATAACGTTACTGGATTTTATTCCAATTTACAGTTCTATGTATTTAGTTCTATATAGTCATATTTAATTTTATACATTTTAAATTATAATTTACTTATTTATTGAAATTTATTTATAGTTATATTTAGTTTTATACATTTTAAATTATAATTTACTTACTTATTGAAATTTAATTATTTAATTCTATTTAGTCATCTAAATTTAAAAGAAATGTGTTTAATCTTTCAGAATAAAATAAATTGATATATAAAGGGCTTTTGCTCGTTTATATGAGAAAAAAAAATTAAAAAAATTTTAACAATATAAAGATGCTTAGGCATTCAAAAATTATTCCACAATTAAAATCAACAATTTTAAATTATTTTACTTACAAAATCATACATTAATGCATTTTCATGGTCTAATTAATATTTTACAAACTCCAGATTACACATTTTCTAGAAATATTTTAAAATTGCTTACAATCGATTTCTTTCTAATTTAAAATTTAAAATCAGTCATAAATATCAATTTTTACAATAGTGTCAATTTATAGCTATAATTTTCAAAATTTCATTGACCAAATTAATAAGCAAATTTCATAAATAATTTCACCTAGAGATATTTTTCTGTTATTTTTATCATTCTAATACTATTCTATTTATTAATTTTACTGTAATTTTATTTTGCTATATTTTTGTTTTGCTATATTCTTGTTTAGCTGCATTTTTGTTTTGCTGTATTTTTATTTTCTTATTGTTTTAATATTTTTTTTTACTAATTTTGAAATACTTACTACATAGCTGTCTATATATTTATTATCTGGAATACGTAAATCCTTTGGAACTGCAACAAACAAATATTGTAAATGTTTATTAAGTTATGGAAAAATTTGCCAAATTTGTCAAATTTTTTGAAAATTGTGTTTTTTGTGTCAAATAAAGACCTTATTCATCAAAATTTAAAAAAGTATTGTTCCTAAAGTTTCAAATATTCAATTGAACTGAAATTTTTATTTCCTTTCATCTTTTGTTTATCTTTTATCTTTCATTCGACACGAAATAGAATTTATAAAAAAAAAATTGGAAATGACTGTACATTAACAATTAAATAATTCGTTTTTCTTTATAATAATCGATTTATAATAATAGATAATTTCGAAAGAACTAACTTATAATTCACTAAAAATTCTCAATAGGCAATTATTTCTTATTTTGAAAACTTTAATCAGGATAAAGATAATTAAAGATAGTTTGAAGAAACAGAATAATATGGAAATTGAAATCAGCCGACTTTTTTGTTACAAATTATAATAACGTTTATAATGATTAGAAAAGGAAACGATCAAGGAATAGAATTGTAATGTGCCTTTTCTGTAAGACAGCAACAAGCAGTTTTGGTTAAGATAAACAAAACAATGACTACATGTGTGGTTTTCAAAACACAAATTTTTAAAGTAAATAACAAATGAACGATAAGTAACAATTAGAAACAATAACAAAGGGACTAACAAATATTTGTTCAGACGATAAACGTTGCTCAAGAACGGAGCATGGTCATGAAATGTCATAACAATATGTTGAAAATGTTATAAAAATGTTTACAATAAATGAAAAGTTTCAACAAAATGAAAGAAAGTTTAAATATATTGTAAAAATGAAAATAAAATGTAAATATAAGGTCTAGTGACATGAAATACAGTTAATGGACAGTCAATGAAGTATGAAAAAATGCAATGTTTACAAATAGAAAACAATCATTGTGAACAGAATGTGAAGGATTTTATTTAAAAGGCTTGATGAGAATCATGCAAAGAGTGGATTTGGGTCCAAATAATGAAGGATGATAGATGGAGGTGGTTGGGCTACTTTGATGATAGGATCTCGTGGACTTGTTGGATTGTACCCCAAGAGGGTAATAGAATCACCATTGAATGAAATTCACGTGCGTGCGGCATCGGTGTCCATGCAGAGGATGAAAATAGCCGGTGGAAACGTGATCCTGGATGTGATCCCAAGACAATTGCACTGCTGGTGTCTTACTGTCAAGGAAGGGGGAGAGGTTATAAAAAACTGAGATCTGCGATGAAACGCGACGAAACGCAATGACACGGATCGTCCAGGAGATGAATATCGGCTCTTTTTTGACGTGTGAACGTGTAGGATCGGCGAGGAATCGCGAGATCGGGAAAAATCGTGGAAGGTTGCTCCCATCCTAGAGAACATGTAAACATTGAGTGGGAGCCATAATATGCATTTTGTGCTCTCGTGATTTCACTGGGGGCACGCGACTTACGAATCTCGATATAATTTTTATTATCGGATAAACACTGACGCGAACAATAGCCGAAAATTGTAGGAAAACTGGGTTCGTACGGGAGAAAATGCCATTACGCTGCGCTGCTGCTCCTGCTGTTCGACAACATTGTCAGTCGAGAGAGCAGCACTATCGCACACACAAAAATCACACATAGACGGAAATCATCCTCCATTAAATACCTTATTATTGATCTATTAGACGAATAGATTTTCGCGCGCGCGGATGATGCACACGTGATTTCACAGAAAAGTGCACGCGAGGCCGGGCCGGAATGCAGAAAGCAGATTCTTTTAATCTCCAAAGTGCGTATCTGTCACAGGATAACCAACATGTCCTCATTAGAGATTGCAGTACTCACTCTGAAGCGTTCCAACGTTTCCTGGCTGTCATTCAATTAATTACACCCACGACCGTATAACGTGAGCGCGTTTTTTGATTTCCAGACATTCCAAATCGAACAAATATTTACATAAAAGTAGATACTAATATTTGGCGCCATAGTGCCTACTATTGCCTTTTAACAAGCCCAAACACCATGTCCCTAACTTGACAACAAAAATCCCTAGGGAGTTCACAACTTTCAAAAAAATAAAAATGACACCCATTTTCTAATAAAAAAGACATAATTTTACTTGAAAACAAGAATTTTATTTCTTCCTTCTCAGTTATAATTTTTAATACATTTTCTATAGGATTTATGTAATATTTTCTAACTCAGTTTCTTGATAAAATAATATCAACTAAATGCAGTGTTACTTAATTTCTTTTTAAATTTTTTATCTTTAATAACAATATTCTTCTGCATTCCTGGTCAATGCTTTTTTGTTTTTTAATTGTGAATTACAATTAATGGTTTATAAAAAAGGAATATTTTCATTTTGAAAACTCAAATATCTAGTTTTATAGAATCATTAAGTTGTCAACACTGAATGTAGTGACTATTTTAGTTGAGAAACAACCCGCTGGGGGGCGTTATCTCTTGTATCACGTGACCAATCAAAAAGCGCTAAATTTAAAATACAAGAAGAGTTGCAAATATTATAACGTTAAGCTGAATCAATAGTGCAACTTGTTATTGCATCAAATTATGCAAAATTAAAAATAGTTAAAATATAACTGAAACCACAAGACTCATATTATGTATATAATTTAAAGTATTACATAAATGTTGTTTCTGATTGCTGCTGCCCTCTTTTTAGGCATAAATACTGTCGGTCTGCAATTGTTCCCCGATATTTAAAAATGGCAGTATTTTGTAAATTATTGAAATTCACAAGCCGGTGTGAACCTTTAAGGAAATCAGTGGTTCGTAGCACTAATTCTTGTTTACAAAGGTATTGTACAGTTGTGCAAGAGCCCAGGTCAAAAGGATTGAAAGGAATCGTTAAATTTAGCCTAATAGGTGCTGGATTAGGAACAGCGGTCGGAGTAGCTTATTCTGTTCAACAAATTAACAAAGCCAGGGAGAATTTGGCTTTGGAAGGTACACAAATTGAGAAGAAGGTGTTGTTAGAAAAACCTCCAACTCCTGTTTCGAGGAGGGTGAGTTTGTTTGTCGATAAATGCACCTTTTGCTCTTGTTGACATAACCTAAAAGTATTTTTATTCTCGTCTTTTTCACCAGTAATTTATGGTGTTGATGCATGAAATGAGAAAATATTGTAATGTTTATTAAAGTAGAAGTATAATAAGTGTTTTTACATATATTTCAGGTCGTGTCACCAGTTGATTCGACAAATCTAGACCTTACGCTTTATCAATATCAGAATTGTCCTTTTTGTTGCAAGGTAATTTTAAAAAGTTTTATCTTATATAGTATAGAGGTATTTTATAGAATTTTGAATGCAACGTGATAAGTATTTGCTGAAAATTTTGTTTTTGTAATAAATTTTTGAAGATCATTCATGTGACATTAATTAAAAAGATGTCACTTTTTTGTGAAAAAAAATTATTTATTGTAAGTTTTGTAGGTTCGAGCTTTCTTGGACTATTATGGAGTTTCTTATGACGTAGTTGAAGTTAACCCTGTATTTAGAACAGAAGCAAAATGGTCTCCTTACAAAAAAGTACCGATTTTGTTAGCAAAAGTAGGCGATGGTTATCAGCCGCTAAACGACAGTTCTATGATAACTTCTCTTTTGGCTTCGTATTTCCACGATAAATCAAATAAAATAGAGGAACTTGTTAGATTCTATCCCAGTATCGGCATGCACGATGACAAGGGAAAATTCCAAAATGAAATCGTCAACAAGTACTTTTTAATGTACCAAAACTCAATCCCTAAAGAAAAGTCTTTAGACGACATCGTGTACGTATAATCTTCAATATTAATATCTAAATAATGAAATCGAATAATCTTTCTCGAAATAAAGTTGCGTTTTTTCGTGTTTATTTCTTCTACAATTTCATTTGTTTATGATTTGTATTTTTCATTTGTTTAAGATTTATATTTACAATTCAACGCATTGAATTGATAGTCACCTAAATAATTTTGACATTACTTTTTTCAGAGAAGAGAGAAAGTGGAGGAAATGGGCGGATGATGTTCTTGTTCACACTCTTTCTCCTAACGCTTACAGAACTTTCAGCGAATCGCTTCGGTCGTTTGAACACTTTTCGGAGGTAAAGGATCAAAGTATAAATAAAAATGAAATCAAATATTTTATCAGTATCAACATCAAATTTCAAATTGAACCTATTGTTTTCTGTTTTGTTAAAGGTGGGGAAATGGGAAGAATATTTTCCGTTTTGGCAGCGATGGATAATGATAAATGTTGGTGCTGTAGCGATGTGGTGGTTAGGTGATAGATTAAAAAAGAAACATCATCTAAAGCCTGATGTCCGAGAATCACTTTATGACGAAGTCAAATACTGGCTGCGAGGAATTAATCAACGTGGTGGACCTTTTATGGGAGGACAGAATCCTGATCTTTCCGATATTGCTGTTTACGGAATTCTCAACAGTATTGAAGGATTAGAGGCATTTAATGACACCATGGAACATACAAAATTAGCAACTTGGTACAATGCTATGAAGGATAAAGTCGAGTCTCACGCGGGAAGTAATTTAATAAGTGCGTAATTTGTTAATAGTCTCATTAAATAATACTTTTCTTCAAACCTGCATTTTAATAACTAACCAGTTATTAAACCAGTAATAACCAGTTCTAGACCGAATTTTTAAATATTTGAAACGAGTTTTTAGTACTTTTAACTTTTAACCTTTTACTTTTAACAATCAAAAAGATATTCAAAAAAAGATATTCAAAAAGATTCAGTAATTAGTGGAAGTTTTCTTTTGAAAATAAAGTATTTTAGCACTTTTAAACTTTTTTTTATTTTTAAATCACAATGACTTTCTATTTATTGAAAAGCAGTCATCAAAATTTTCTTTTTAATAATTTCCAACTCATAATCATTTTTTGTAATAATCATTTATTTGTAAAAATAGAGGTGCAAAAAGATGTTTCTACAACATGAGAATATGTGCTATTTACAATTTTAAATTCTAAACACTATTGGATAAATTACTTGGTGCTCTGCAAAAAGGACAGTGTCCGTATCTGAGTAAAGCCAATTCATAATCGTCCGAGTGGAAAAGCTGAAAATTTGACAAGTAATTTTTAACACTGACTTAAAGTAATAATTTTATTTGTTAATAAATTAATCGAAATTAATATCGAAATGAACTATACTAATACAAGACAAAAATACCTTTAAGCAAGTTTTACAGGAGGTAACTTGGAGGTCTGTTAATAAATTTTTAAAATATCTGGTCTTGAAAGGTTTCGGCCATTTAATTATGAGGACACTTGACGGTTCCATGCTTTTTAAAACTCCACGATTGACCAAAACTGTCGTGCCTCCTAGTTTATTCTGTAAAAATGATTATTAATTTTACAAATTAATTATCATTATTGCAAACAGTAAAATAGAAAACATACTTCATAACGAACTAATCGATCCGTGAATAAGTCGGTTTTAGTCGTGATTGTTAATTGATCCTCTACTAGATTCAATTCTTCTGAAATTTGAAGAGGCTCCTCTATCAATTTCTCGGCCTCCTCGTCTGTGATTCCTTCTTCAAGTTCGAACTCAACAAGAGGCAAAATTTCTGTAAAATACTGATTATTAGTACCAGGAAAATTATTCGTGCCATAGAAAATACATTATTTAGTAATTAAAAGTACAACAAAATAAGATCGAAAAGAGTATAAAAGAATATAAGAGTATAAAAGAATATAAAAGAGTATAAAAGAATATAAAAGAGTATAAAAGAATATAAAAGAATATGATATTCTAAAAGATAAAATTGCGAAAAAAATATCGATTACCGAACATTACAAAGGAGTGTTGGAATTTCAAACCGCACTGGACACAACTGTTTTCAGGCGTATTATTTGTTGGTAAAAGTGCGTTAAAAGTCGAGCATCTATAACACAATGGAAGCAACTCTTCCGGGTCTCGATAAGGGTACGCTTTTGCTGTTATCGACCATGTTTCGATTTGAGCTAAAAGGTTTCTTGGAATTTTCATTCCTCTCAAACGTTCCAGCAACTGCATTACTAATTTATTCGCACCCAACAGACGAGCTTGTTTCATCAGTGCGTACGTAATCGTGAGTTGTGACACTCCACTAAACTGTTTATTCTGCGTTTTTATCAAAAGAAATCGAGAAATGTTGAAAAGTGCTTCCGGCATCAGGGACGTGAAAGGCTCTTCCTAAAATTCGTTAAAAATGCAAATTAAGATTCATTTATAATCAAACAATTTTTAAAACTTTGCATTCCAGAATGCAAAATGCTCATTAAGAAATGCAAAATGTCCATTTCAGGATTCAAAATGCTCATTGAAAAATTTACCAAATACTTATGCACTTCATGATACACATAATAAATATCAGCCTTCTCTGAATAAGATCTAAACAAGGATTTAATTTCCGCCACGTTTTTTGACAAATCAAGACTCAATTGAGACAATAGCCAATAAAAGTAAGAAGCGTCTCGAAATCTTTTTTCCGTAATGGCATTTTTTGCTAGAGTTGTCAGCACTCCTATTGATTCTTCTGGTTGACCAGCCATTTGGAAAGCTGAAATAAAAAATCATAAAGTTGAAATAAAAATCACACAGTTGAAATAAAAAATTATAACAAAGAACTTAATGAAGTTCGCAAAACTAACGAAGAAGCACTTCATCGAAAATAATTTAAAAGTAACAAAAATGACCTTCTTGGGCTTCAGAAAATCTTCCAGTTTCTGCTAACCACCTAGCATAGGGTCCATAAATTCGGGATTTTAATTTTGGATTCCTTTCGGCGAGTTCAAATGCTTCGGGCCAAGCTTGTGCTTCGATGAGGACTTCAGCCACGTCAGGATGATCTCCTAATCTCGTGAAAATTTCAGCAGCACCATGAGTGGCTCCTAGCATTCGTAACTTCTTCCCGATCACTGTTAGACTTTCTCGCTCTGCCTTATCCAACTGTCTGCCAACCTTAATTAGCATATCAATCCAACCATGCTCTGCAATTATTTTTATGGCTCGTTGAATATCTCCCGCTGAAAGGAACATCTCCGCTGCAGCACGAGGCTCGCCCAAACTCTTTGCCCACTCTGCCCTTCTCCGAAGCAACACCGTGCGATCCTGAAAAACAAATGACAATACAATTACAAATAAATTTATAATCACTTTATAAAGTAAAAAAATCACTTTATAAAATAAACAAATCACTTTATAAAGTAAACAAATCATTTTATAAAGTAAACAAATCATTTTATAAAGTTAACAAATTCTCAACATTGAATAATTCTAGAATTGAGATTTTAAATTTAAAAATTTAAAAAGCTGGTATTCTTTGGTAAATCAAATTCTCTGGTAAATTTTAAAATATAAAATTACGATTGCACATTTTGAATCAAAGGACCTGTATATTGCCGGAAGAGATAAATTCCTGGGCGATGTCAAACATTCTGAGATCAGAGTACATATCGACAGCGTATTGTTGTAGACCAGCTTTTTGATAGAGTCTTGCAGCTTCACGAAGTCTGCCCATTGCAGCCGCTGCTGTTGCCATGCAAGCTTCTCTTCCCCATTCGCCAGACTTCAGTTTTTCTTCAACTTCTGAAACGATTTCAATATACCGGAGCTTCTTTATCCGAGCAAAAGCAGAATAGGCGATACTAAATTCTAATTTGTCCAAAGCCGCGACACCTAGAGCAAACCAGTCATTTTCCGCTACTCCTAAGCAAGCGATTGCGTGGGCTTCCTTAAACATGTCAATCTCCAGGTACTGGTACATCGCCGAGGACAAGGGCATCTGCAAATAAAACTTTGTTGAAATTGAAAGATATTGACATTATTTTAATCATTATTAAAACATTATTTTTGAAAATTTTCAGAAATTGTTAAAAAAGAATTTACTCAATGTATTTTTCTTATTTTCAAAGAAGAAATGCTACCTCGACTGTAACGATCGACGGACCATTGAGACAATACAATCTTGATCCATTATGACCAACGACAAATCCGGAAAATTTCTGTCGATACTCGCTGAAATTTGCGACCTTGATTGCTAAATAATTGAGTCCGGAGAAGCACATAATTTCTTCAAAGGCACTGTTAAAAGCAACGCTCCTGACATCGTGGAATTCCTGCAATTTTTGCTCAGTTCTCACGTCGAAAACCGAAAGAATGTCTTCGTCGCTCACAACTGCTAGTTTCTCTTTCAGTAAACTGACATCAAGACATCTGACTGCACTCTCAACTTTTGCAAGATGCATCGGAAATGGATTGTCCAGATAAATTTTCACAACTTGTCCTGTTTTGAGACCTGCTACCAAACATTCTTGACCCACTGGTCCGCCGATAATTTTTAGATAAGTTATTGGTCCGTCTAGAATCCATTCCCGATCTATCGTCCCGGTAAACGTGAGACTTTGAAGCCGTTTATCCAAGCAGAGAATTAAGCGATTTGTCGTTACTACCAACATATTACAATTTAAAGCCTGAGCTAATTTGTCGGTGATTCGATAATGCATTCCTTCATTATTTCCCGAAGGTTCGTAAATTATTACCCGCTCTGGAAGCTGGACTGCGAGTTTGTCTTTATAGACAGCGATTCTGCAAACCTTGAACAGAGGTTAAAAAATTAATTAATAGTAATTTTCTACTAATTGAAATAATTGTTTTGAGGAAGAAAATGAGGTAAAGACTTACGAGATCTTTACACTTTATTCTGACTTTTTGATTCGTCACTAGATGCTGAATAATAACGTCCGTCATATTTTCTCTATACGCGTATCGTTCACCGTATAAACCGTGGACTGTGTTCCAGGACAATTCTAAATAAGTAATCGTTCCATCTTGACATCCTGTTACCTACAAAATTTGAAATTATGTTTTACAAAATTCATTAATTTACATATCACAAAATTAATTAATTTGGTACAAAATTAATTTGATACTCAATTAATTTGGTACAAAATTAATTTGATACTCAGTTAATTTGGTACACAATTTGGTACAAAATTAATTTGGTACTCAATTAACTTGATACACAATTAATTTGGTACACAATTAATTTAGTACATTAATTAATTTGATAAAAAATTAATCAAATTGGTACAAAAATTAACAACACTTTCAGAATTGAGTACAAAATTATAATTTCATTCAATATTAACATTTTCATTTGCTTACGATGTGAGATGATTCGGGATGAACCGCACAACTCCAAACCCAAGAGGAAAATTCACTGCCGACTGTTGCTAACTGAATGCCATCGTGGGTCATTAATAAACAACGCTTATTACTCCCAGAAACAAGAAGGTATTGTCCTTCAGGAAAATGGCAGATTTTTAATGGAATATAATTTAAAGACCTTTCTCGTCTCACTGCTTTCCCGTTTATCGAGTAAAATGAAAGAGTTCCTCCCCATTCTGCGATGCAAAGAACATCCGTTGCGTCGTCTCTAAAAAAATGCATCATCTTTAAAAAAAATGCTTCATCTTTAAAAAAATGCTTCATCTTTAAAAATAATCTTCTCACGTTCATAAGCCTTTTTTCGATTCGAATCAAATTGAAAACTCAAATTAATTATGACTATTAATGTATGTTATTAAAGCTTTATAAAACCTTAAAGGGCACCAAGAAACACCCCAAATAGCAGTTCCTCCTGATCGATCGATTTTGGACTTTTCTTCTCCATTCTGAAAATTGATTATTTAGTTAACAATAATTGCAATCGTAAAAGAATTTATCACAACAATAATTGTTTAAAAAAGGCAAATATTGTCAAAAAATTATTTTTCTGTGTAAAACTATGATATTTATTATTTATGTAATACCATGATACAAATTGTTTCTATTTTTCTATTTCAACTATAACTACAACTATCAATGTAAATTATTTATTTACTAAGGAATTCAATTCTATAGATTGCAGTAAATTATATAGATCTCTATAGATTAATTCAAGAATGCGTGTACCTTGTTTCTTATGGACACGATTCCGGAAGCCAAACCAAGAGCCATATATTGACCATCCTTCGTCCAGGAACAACAATTTATCCTCCCCCCGGATTTATATTTCTGAACCGCTTTTTGTTCTATTGTCCACAAAGCAAAATCGGAAAGAGCACAACTTAATAACTGGTGTGATACTGGATTAAATTGCATTGATTGAACAGCTTCATTGTGCCTAAAATAATTTTAATAATTAAAATAATTTATTTACAAAATTTGTTCCAATGATATTGAATATTTATTTAAATATTTAAACATTATTTAATACTAATATTAAAATATTATTATTCACACTGTTATGCAGTGCGAATTTTAAAACATAATTTTGACTAAATTTTGTCGTTTAAAAAGGCATTTTTCTCACGAATATTTGATAATTCCTTCAAGTTTGGAAGTCCAGAGAATAACCGACTTGTCTGCGCTTCCAGAAGCGAACTTTTTTCCATCTTTGGCGTAACAAACGCAGTAAACCGTATCTTTGTGGCCTGGAAAAAATATTCTTAATAATTTAAGTACTAAAATGTCTCATAAACTTTACAATAAATTTAGTAAACTTTACAATTAGTTTAGAAAACTTTACAATAAGTTTAGTAAATTTTACAATAAGTTTAGTAAACTTTACAATAAGTTTAGTAAACTTTACAATAAGTTTAGTAAACTTCTCAATTAGTTTAGTAAACTTTACAAGAAGTTTCGTAAAATTTTAATTTCAATGCTTAAAAATTAAGTCACGTTTATTAGGATTCTATAAAGGAATCTATAATTAATCGAACTCCTTTTTTCTGTTTTGTTTACCTTTGAGAGGCTGAATTAAAGCTCCTTTGCTAGTTTCATAAACTAATAGTTGCTGTCCTGCAGCTACAACTAATTGAGATCCATCTGGGTTAAAACATAAGTCGTATATACTGAAAAAAAGAATTTATTTACTTTTTAATTTTCAACTCATGATTTTTATATCGTATATAAAAAGAAGGTATTTAAAGGTATTTATAAAATATATTTTCATTGAAGAGAAACAAGAGAGTTTACCACTGTTCTGTTTTGTCTTGAACTTTATCAACCCACGTAGGATGAGTTCTCATTTTATTTTTTCTTTATTTCCTTATATACTTTATAACTATTTACATTTATAATTAGAAATTGTAAACAATATTTGACAGATGTCTATTTATTCAATAGTTTATTTTGACATTTGTACCGTTACCACGGAAACGGAATCGCCACCAATTAACATTCCATTTCTGATTGGTGCGTCAATATTCTCTTTCAACCAATCAAAATACAGAAATTGAGAGGTTGTATTCTACTTCACCAATAGAAAGTTAAGGTTATATTCTGTTTAGCGAATAGAAAACTCGATTACATTCTACTGACCAATAAGAACAAGCCTTCTTATATTCTGTACTCAAGAATGTAAACTATGATTGGTTGGATATAAACTGTCCAGTTTTATTTTTTATAAATTGCGAAAATAATTTTTTAATAATTGAATCATTTGAATATTGTTCTTTTTGTTTATTTATAACCAAAAACGAATTTTTGAATTATCCTTAAACAAATAATATGTAAAAAGGTGAATAGAGATATTAATAACAAAATTTGTTTTGTTGTGTTAAACGCGGGGGAAATTGTTGAATTAGAAAAAACCGTTAAATTAACAAAACATGCAACATTTATGTAGGAGAGAACAAAAATATCTTTGATTGGATCTTTAAAAACAAAAAACTAATTTAAATTGAATAATTACATTGAATTGTAATAATTATAAGTTTTAAAGCGCATATTTTATTTGTAACACATGATTCATATGTGTTCGCTTACGTTGAGTATGTATATGTGTATTTTGACATTCTTAAACGCATCAGTTTGCAAAATGGCGCCTTTATCGTCGGTCGTTTCGTTCTTAGCTTCATTACTTTTAACACCTTTCCTTATGTTTTTACTTGCCATTGTGTTTCTCGCTTCAATTGGAAAATCACTTGGAGTTCGAAGACTTTATGTGAAATTGCTTTTGGCACTTTTCGAGGTAAGTTACTTTTCATTCAGTCAAGGATTTTATTCATAAGCCTTTCTGGCATTGCTCGTTTTTATACACTCTTGTGATAAAAGTGTTTTAAATTCCTTTATACTCTTTGCAAAAGCGGTACAGTTTTATTAATCAATAATGAATCTTGTTATGTCAAGTACAATTATTTGGAAATTACTTTTGGGGTTAGGTCAGTTCATGCTTCCATTCCACATTGAAATGTTTTGCCACTGTTTTGCATATTTGAATATTATTAACAACTCTTTTGTCGTCCAATCTTTTAATTACAAAACTGATATATATTTTTATTTCTTGTTTTTCTGAATTAGTGTATTTCCTTCTCAGTGTACAGATTTCTTTACTTTTTGAAAACAAACATAACCTTTTTGACGTTTCAAATGTCAGATTAGCAGAAACTTATATTTTGGCATATGTTTTTAATTGTTGAAATAATGTTAAAGCTTTGTTTCACTAAGTAGAATTTCGTGGTTTCTTTTTGTCAAGTAGTTTTATTAGTTTATTTTTTATAAGACAACGAAAATTAGTTACTATTAAAAGTTAATTTCAAATGATCATATTTTCGTGTTACGAATTGCAAATTTAGTTTATTGTTACAAAAGGCAAGAAAATCACAATTACGCGTATACATTATTCATTTGCAGATGTAATTCCCTTAAGTATTACATGATGAAAGTATCAATAAATCAATTTTAAGACATGCTTGAATAAAAAATCAAAAGTTGCGATCGTTTCAATTATTACTTTGTGCGGTTGTAAAACAGCCAATAAAGCGGGTCAAATTGAAACAATAAGTGACCTTAATAAACAAGAAACCTTTTGCCTTTAAAAAATGCAATGGTCATCTTTAAATTGTTGATGCATATTTATAAAGATGTTTTATTAGATTCTGTCACAATAACTGCTAATTTATTAAATTTTTTGCAAATGGAAAACAATTTTCAATCGTTTTTACGATCTTTCTAAATTGCGTGACATTTGATTATTTTACGTAAGAAAAGTAATAAATCTGTAACATAATACATCTCATCATTTTTTTCATTTTGTGATAACTTTTTTTAATAATGATGTATAATTTTAAAATGCAATTGTATAATTTTAAAGATTGGTTTTTAACATTGATTAATTAAGATTCAATTAAATTTTTCTGTTCTGTAAAATTTATGTATTAAATTTCATTAAATAAAGTATTTTTTGATTAGCATATCGTTGAAAGTTGATTTTTGTTAATTGATAATTAAATTTAGACTTTGCTTCAAAGCTGACTAATATTCAATAAAAGATAACTTTTCGGAACCTCGAGATTACTTTTGATGCATTCTGAACTTTAATCGATTTAAATTTACCTTGAATTGCATAATAAAACAGAAAAACTGCAATTCACGTTCAATAGTTTGAACTTCTGATTGTAGAATTGAAGATAAGTATGTTGTTTTCTTAAAAATTACATTTGTATCTTGTTAAGAAAAGGAAAAATAAACCTTACATAATTTAATTTTATCATTGGCATTCGTGTTTGTAATTAATCCGTTAATTAGATTATTACAAATTAAAATTCGAAATTTTATGTTGTATTTAAAAGTCCTACTTTTTCATAATTATTATCATTGATTTTTTTAAATATTCATAATTTACGTAACTGCTTTATAAAATATATTTAAAAACTTTTATTTGTTTTCAAATTCGTCCTTCAGTGCTAAAATTTAAATTATTTCTTATCACTGTTTGTCAAATTTCTTGCAAACGATGTAAATGTCAACAAGCTTTGAGTTAAATATGAGCTAAAAATGGACTGAATAGTTTTTTTTTACTTTTTTAAAAAACAAAGTTTAAAATGCCTTTTGATTCGAAAATTGTTTTCTATTGTTTTAAGATTATGTTTAAGAAGAGAAAAATAGAAAATGATTGATTAAAGTATGTAGAAAGGCAAAACTAATTTTAGAGATAAGAAAGTGGTGTGACAACCTCTTTGAACTCAATATGAATCCGAAGTTCACAGTCCGTGTAGGTATGATTCTATTGTTCATCGATTTGTTTTATGATATGATAATGTATAGATCACGGATTAATTTACAATTAAAAAATTAAAACAATTTAAAAAATGAAAACAATTTAAAAAATTCAGTTTCAAATGTAAACTTTTAAATAAAACTGAACTTCTATTAATATTTATTTTACAATTTTTGTTTTTGCTTTTTTCGGCGTTTCTTTAACTACTCTAGAGTGAAAACTAATTTATAAAAAAAATGTAAATTAATGTATGCACAAAAGAAAGGTGATTTGTTTTGCAAATGAGATCTTGATCAGCGTTTTTTGACTTCGTTTATAAAGGTGATGATTTAATTAATTATTAATTTATCCATTACATAACTCGCAAGACAATTAGGCCATGTATTGGTAACACGTTAGTGTTAATTGCATACAAAAAAGGAAACTATGATTACTAATAATTATTAATAATTATTGTTATAATTAATATTAATTATTATTGTGTTATAAAAAGATAATCTATCGAATATGAGTAATGCATGAGAATCAAAAGCGTACAAAAGTAATTTTACCGATGAAATTTATCACATTTAATTAACATTTCTGATAATTTACTTTGTTGTAATTATACAAATATTTGTACCTAACGGAAGATTAAACTGAAAGTAAATAAAGTGAAAATACAAAAAATAATAAATAATTAAATAGACAGTAAAACAAAAGGAAAGAAAAAAAAACAATTGGAAAAAAACTTTAATTTTTCAGTATCAATAACAGTTTCATCCAAGATTAGTCCAAAGTTCAGGTTGTTAATGATTTTCTTTCACCGACGCAAAGGTTAATTCTTTTGCAATAAAATTTTTTTCTATAAATTTATTTTTTACGTCTTTGAATTCTTTTGATTGTAATTTTTTACTTATTAACATTTCTTACGCGTTAAAATTTCTTACGTGTTAATATTTCTTACGTGTTAACATTTTTTACATGCTGATATTCTCTACATGTTAACATTATTTACATGTTAACATTCTTTACATGGAAATATTATGTACATTGCCTTTTATAATATTGTAAATAAAATTTTAAATATGAGCTTGTTTCTAATATTTAATGCTCTTTTTTTGGAATTATTTTCTTACATAAATTGGTTTAATAAATATCAATTGAATCAATTTTCAAAAATTTGTCTAATATGTAATTTTTTTTTAAAAAAAAACTTGCATCGGGAATTTTATTTACAAAAAAAATTGTACCTACATTTTGCTGGAAACATGTTACAACCTGGCTTTTGCAATTAGTTGACATTTATTTGGATTCACATGATCCAGAAAACTATAATCTCGAGATTGTGTTTTCTATTGCATGTCAGAAGCCATTGACCGATTAAAATTTACACAATTGAGAATATTTAATTTATTAACATAACTGTAGATAAGAAAATCCATATTGTGGTCAGTTCATTAACATTCACTTAATGATTACTTTTAACCTTGTTTAGTTTTATTCTAAAAATAATTTGTTCCTGGATAATGAAAATTTCACTCATTCTATATTTATATATATTTTTTTCTTAATTTTTAAATGCTCATTTTAACTTTATTTTTATTAGGTACTATTATTATTAATTTTCCCTTTATTATTATTTATTATTATTTATTATTATTATTATTATTATTATTATTATTATTATTTCATAATTAACAATGCAACTTTTATTATTTTTTTCCGAATTGCTTTTTTATTTCCTACATCGGACTTTTCTATGATTTAATTTTTTGTTTAAGATTGTACATTTTTTCTGAATTTTGCATAATTTTGGATTTTATCTTTAAATTAAATTTCTTTTTAATTTTTTAGTTTGGAAGACAAAATATTGAGAAGGAAAAGAAACGAAACGGTACTTGGCACATTGAAGAGGATGACAGCGAAGACGAAGGAGGGGGGACACCGTCTTCTCCTGAAAAACTCAACTCTTGTAATAATAAACAAAAGGGAGAAAAAGGGCAGAATGGTGTCATTGGAAATTCCGTGATTGCTAGATCCAAAGACCTAATTTTAGTCCCAGAACCAGAAGCTCAAAATCAGAAAGACCAACTCGAAAATGAAAATGGCGAAAAATTGGATGAAAATCTTTTGAATCCTGGTGACAATAAAGGGGTAAATGCCCAATTTTGGATCTTTATTCATTTATTCATTTTAAAACTTATTGTGAATGAAATACAACTTTATATAATTAAATTAAATACCAATTAAATGTTTAAAATTGAATGTTTAAAATTAAATGTTTAAAATTAAGTGTTTGAAATTAAATGTTCAAAAATTAAAATTTCAATTCATCAAAATGTGTCATTCAATTGCATCATTTATTTTCCAGGTATCATTGACGAGTGCAAAGTCTTTTGAAACTCTAAAAAGGGAATTTGAACCCGCGAGTTGTCTTGATTACATCAGAGCAGGAGTAGAGGCCATTATTGAGGACGAAGTTTCTTCTAGATTCGAAGCTGAGGAACTAAAGGTTCGTCCAGAATTTAAATTCGGACATTATTTTTAGTATTTCATATGCAAATTACTCTTATTTAAATTCCTCGCTAGTCGCTGTTTTATCTTCGACTAAAAACATGACTTAAATTGATTTTATTCCGATGTTAATGACAATTCAAGTGAAATTCATTTAATGTTCTGTCATTTTGTGTTCTACTTTATTATTTAATTATTTTTCATTAAAAATACATTTTTAAACTGCTTTATTAATATAAATGAATTTTGTAATCGTCTTTTTGTTAACGATTATTGTTTTGTTTTTTTTATATTTTATTTTTTTATTGTTCTTGTTTTTTTTAATATTTTTTCTTGTTTTTTTGTTTTTGTTCTTGCTTTTTTGTTTTTTCTTTCTGGTATTTTTTCTCTTGTGCAAAGTTTCTTTATAAAAATTGTTGTTTTCTAGAACTGGAATCTCTTAACAAGGACAAACACACGTTACGAATTCATATCATGGAAACTTACAGTGATTTGGATGTTCGGATTTGTCATGAGATACTGTTTCTTGCTTCCTTTGAGAATATTTATCTGCTTCATTGGGGTGAGTATTCGACAAATTTAGAAATTAAAATTCTCTAATTTTTTAATTAATAATAACTTTTTCCTCAGAGAGAAAGTAATTTTTATTTATAGCTAAAATTCAAAGAATTGAAAAATCGACCATTTTCTTTCGTTTTGTCGATTTTTTCCATTCTTCTCAATTTTTTTTTTCAATGTTTTTACTTTTTCAATTTTATTTTGAAAAGCAAATCTGACTTTATAGGTATTGTTTCTCGTGATTACAACTTTTTTTATTGGATTTTTGACAAATGATTCTTTAAAACTTTGGGCAAACGATTATGCTAATAAAATAACATTCAGATTAATAGTTAGATCCATGTCTAGTTTGATAACAATTCATAATGAAGAGAATATACCGAAATGTGGAGGGATTTGTGTTGCAAATCATACCTCTACTATTGACGTTGCTGTCTTATCCACACAAACAACCTTTTCTTTGGTAATTCAAAATTTTCAAATCTCTTTTAAATCGTACGCAATTCATTGACAGCTTTTGTTTTTGTCCTTAGCCAAGATTCTTCGTCTTGAAATCAACTTGCAAAATATTTGGACTTGGTTAACACGTGATGAAAAATCAAAAGAATCAAAAAGTAAATTTTTGTTTTTATTTTATTTATTTATTTTACACAATAAACGGGAATTAAATAATAAACAATTTTATTTGTTTATTCATTAAAGAAGTTAAAGATGTTCATGGAGAATTAAAATTAAATTTTTTTGTATTCGAATTTTTTAAACAAGACATTTCGTAAAATATTTTTGACGAAGTGTTTATTTGCAATGTTTTTTATAATTAGCTGTATAGGGGAAACTAAAGGTGGAAGGCTTGTGGTTTTCAGGTAATGTGGCTGACGGTTTGTACTGCGGTTGTAGGATATGTACCAGAGGGAAAAGTGAAACGTTGGTTAATCTACAGAGTCTCAATAATGTGTTTCGCTGTCCTGTCTAGTGCCCTGTCGTCAGTTATCAATTACCACAATCCTGAGAATCGACCAGTTACAGGCATTTGTGTCGCTAATCATACTTCTCCCATTGACGTTCTCGTTCTTATGTGTGACAATTGTTATTCACTGGTATGTCCCATAATAACCATTTTTCAATACCTTTCTTTACATTATATACCATTTTCTTTTTTTATTTCATTTTTTTCATTTCTTTTTATACTTATTTCTTTCTTTAATTCACTTATTTTTATACTTTTTTTCTTTCTTTAATTCACTTCTTTTTGTACTTTATTTCTTTCTTTAATTCACTTCTTTTTATACCTTCTTTCTTTCTTTCTTTAATTCACTTTTTTATACTTTATTTCTTTCTTTAATTCACTTCTTTTTATACTTCATTTCTTTTTTACTTTATTTTCCTTTTTGTTATTCCACTATCCTTGATTTGGATTTATTTTGTCCCTTCTTCCCGCTTTTCTTCGATTTTTGCTTAAGTTTCTTTTCGTTCTCTATTTTCCTTTTGCTGAATTTTTGTTTTGCTTTCTTTTTTAGTGCTTTAAAGAAAGTCCTTTATTTGTGCTTTGCAAATGTGATTTAATTTTGTGTTGAATATTTACTTTTAAATGTTCTTATTTCGAGAATGTTTCTGTGCTTTTTTGTTTTTTGCAAATTTGAAATGAAATTATCTCGCTTTTGTGAAATTATCTCGTTTTTGTGAAATTATCTCGCTTTTATGAAGTCTTGATTGTTTGATTGAATTCACGATTGCTTCGTGAATTAATTTTGTGAAACTTTTAGATAGGTCAGAGACACGGCGGCTTCCTTGGTATTTTGCAACGAGCATTGGCACGAGCGTCTCCTCATATCTGGTTTGAACGATCTGAAGTCAAAGATAGGGAAGCCGTGACCAAAAGGTAATTTAGACGCAGATATTAATAATTTTTAATTGCCTAGATCTGTTTAATTGCCTAGATGTTTGTGATTCAGATTTTACGGTTTTTTATTTTTAAAAATAATTTTAGAAATTAATTTTCTAGATTGAAGCAACATGTGTCGGATCCGACGAATCCTCCAATACTTATTTTTCCTGAAGGAACTTGCATTAATAACACTTCTGTGATGCAGTTCAAGAAAGGAAGTTTTGAAGTTGGAAGTGTTATCTATCCAGTGGCGATTAAGGTAAAAATATGTGAGAAAGCAATTTGCTTATACCTGGTTAAGTAATTTATTTATCCCTAATTTATTCATGATGAAATTATTCGCGGCAGTTTCTTTCTTTATAGTAAAATTATTCGCATTAATTTATTTCTTTGTAATAAAATTATTCGCAGCAATTTATTTTTTTGTAGTAAAATTATTCGTAGTAATTTACTTCTAAGTTGTTCAGTCCTTTATAATCATCTAATTTAGTTATCTCTGTTAAATTTTAAACATTTAATTTGATTACGTTTTTGCAGTACGATCCAAGATTCGGAGATGCATTCTGGAACAGCAGTCGATATTCGATGATTCAGTATCTTTACATGATGATGTCCAGCTGGGCAATAGTCTGCGATGTTTGGTACTTGCCTCCCATGTACAGGAAAGATGACGAAAGTTCTATTGATTTTGCAAATCGAGTGAAATCTGTAATTGCAAGACAAGGCGGACTTGTCGATCTTCAATGGTAAAATCAAATCGATTTTGAAACACGTTTAAAATTAAATTTTAAATAAATTTTAAAATTATCTTATTTTCACTATCGCCGCCGACAGTCGGAAGCAGCCGTCAGCGTTGATTCAATACTCTTTTACTTTTTTCTTTTAATTTCCACATTATTTTACCAACTTTATTATAAATATATTCCACTAAATATTTTACAAATAAATTACACGCATAAATACTTGTGTTCTTTTTCCCGTGAAAACTTGTCCCGGATAAACTTGCCTCGGATACACTTGCCCCTGGTAAAGTTGCCTCGGATACAATTGCCCCTTAAAAACTTGCCCCTGATAAACTTGCCCCAGTAACACTTGCGCCGTTTAAATTCGCACGGACAGCTTTTTGTAATTCTAAAATAATAATTATTAATTATTATTATTAAGTTATTAATGTTGTTTGCAGGGACGGTCAGTTGAAACGAATGAAGCCAAAAAAAGAGTGGAGAGAGAAGCAGCAGGAAGAATTTAGCAAGAGATTAAAAGTAGAATAGGTAATTAACTGAATCTCTAGTCCAAATCTCATCACTTCACGAAACTCAAAAAAACTTTTGCGTTTTATTTGCTTTTACATATTTATTCTTATCACTACTGCGTCGTTTGTACAAATTTTTCTTACAATTAATTATTATTAACATTAACTGTACAGTAAGCTTCCTCAAAGGGTTAAATTTTAATTTCAATTGCCCTTTTATTGTCCAGATACTGGAACAGAGACTTTGTACATATAAAACGTAACCTTGATTATTACTTTAAAATAAGACTTTGTGAATGCATCCAAGTACCTTCAACGATTGCTTAAAATTATTAACTTTATCAATACATCTCACCTGTTTTCAGTTTCTTAATTATTTCTTTTTGTAATAATAATTTCAAGCGATGTATGTGATATTTCTGTAAGCATGAGTGTATATATTTTTTGTAATTATCAGATGAATTATTAAATATAGAACACTAGCTTTATTAATAAAAGAAATAAAAACTTTAGTTAGGCAATCAGTTATGAATTCAAGTCGTCAAAAGTGCGTTTGGATTGAATTGTGTTAATTCTTGATAATGATGTTAATGTATAGACATTAATAGTAATAATAATCGACATTATTAATAATATTAAATATTATTTATGTAATGTACGACAAAATAATATGTAATCATTAATAATAGGTAATTATTTATGTTGTAATTATTATCAATAATTAATATCATTCCAGCTTAGTTTGTTTTTCCATTGAAATAATTAATATATTAATTTATTGTTAATTATATTAATTAAGAATTTGGTGCTTGGATTCAATGAACTTAGTGTAGCCGTAACGTCACCAGAATTCACTGTTAGTGAATACTTTATTAGAAGCACTTTGTGTAAATAGTACAGAATTATCACTCGTGTGATAAAAGAATCAATGTGAAGAAATAATTTAAGCAATAGAACTGTAGTTATTTGTTTAATCGAATCCTTTAAAATCAATTTGGATTCAGTGAAAATTTTAACTGCAGCTTCGTTACCATCGAGCCAAAAATTATATTAACATCACTTTTGATATTTAATGTTGAAAAATTTTTATCTAAATCTTATACGATTGTCAATTAAGTAAACATATTGTATTTTTTAAATGAAAGTCTGCTTTTGAGTTATGTGATTCTTCTTTGAAAAAAACGTTTATTTTAAAAATTATACTTTCTCATTATTGAAGAGAATGTAATTATGTATTTTAATAAGTAGATTTCATTGGTATCTTAAATATTGACAGAATTGATTGATATATTAATATGTTAATAAATTTGATTGATATCTTAATGTTAATAGATTGATATATTATTGCTAATAGATTAATTCAATGCTATCAGAATTTCATTAATTTATTAGTATTAATAGATACTAAATAATTGATTATCGATTTATTAATATTTTACTGTGTGCCTTTCTTTCATTTGTAATTTAAAATAGACGATAATTGAGAAAAATCAAATATGTTTACACTGAGTTAGTTAATTAAGGAAAATTAATTTATTGAGTCGTATTGTATTAAAAAGACAAGTTATAAACTGAGCATAATTCTGAAGATATTTTATGCAATGTTTTTTTTTATTTTATAGAAAATTTCTTTTGTTTCAATGAAATTTGTTTGTTTGTTTTTTCAAGAAAATTAGTAAATTTAAGAAATTTAGTTTTTAAGTATACCTATTTACAAATGCAATCTTCTAAAAGAGTTCAAAGAAAAGGTTTTTTAAAATTAATTTTTAGTTTCAAATAATGTAAGAAATTTTAAATGATAAAAAGGCTGGTTCCTTCGGCTCTAAAAATCCCAATAAATAATTCGTTTTCTTTAAAATTGTGCTCGATGACCTATATTTTAAGAAATTTTCAGATAACAGGGATATTTTTATAATGAGCGTTAGTTTTTTTGTTTGTCTTTTATACCGATTATCCGATGGTTTAAAAGCAAATTTGCAAACAATGCATTCTTGCTACAAAAAGTAAATAGCACAAATTAGATTGGTTTATTTTTTAAAAAAATAAGTAGAATTTGTAATCTAGTTGAAGATGTACTTTACATTAGAGATAAAAAATGAAAAAAATGTTTGTAATGCTTTATTCGAATGTGAAATCACACAAAGATTATTATATGCTCCGTTTTGCGAATCAATACTCGATTCGTTATTACTTTCGTGATAAAGAGAAACCCTTTAAAATATTTATTAAGTTGTATGAATGGTAAAATAATAAATGGAGGTGCTTCTTAATATAACTATTCAACTCTTTATTTTTCCTTTTCTTTTTCTCAAAAAATGTAGTTTTTATTTTTGTAGAAAAATTTATGATTTGAATAGTTTTTTATTTTAAAAAATTAGAAATTCATTTATTAAATTCAGAAGGTATTATTGAAAAATTTATTTCTTAATATAAACGAATTGTTCATATAGTTCTCAGAATTCCTTTATGACCAAAATTAAACAATGGTATTTAATAATATAGAAATTTAAAAAAAGATTTATTTATTTTGTTTTCTTTAATTTAAAATCTACCGCCAAAAATAATTGAAACTGCGCATGCTTCGGGAAAGGGGAATCCCGGACAATTTCTTAACTCTTTTTTTCTTATAATTCATATCTTTTAATTACAATGTTGAAATTTTATATGTACTAACTATTTCTTAGATAAACTAGCCATTTCTGGCTTTTTATTTAAGTAATTTATTACAGTATTAACCATTTTTCGTATAATTTCATGTAATTAATTTTAAAAATGGCGCTTTAATTTGAAAATTTAACGACCAATAGAATAAGGTTATTCAAGTTAGGTGGGAGAAATCCACGAGAAATCCAAAATGGATGCTCTCTGGTGCACAAACAATGCATGGCAGTCAATGGGTCAAACTC
>WNHD01000140.1:0-63180 GCA_011057455.1 Ganaspis sp. Gsp50 | reverse complement strand
CCAATGAAAGTAACTTCTGGTGAACTTGTTTCCGGTTACCCGCAACCAATCAGATTTCAAGGCAACATGTCTCAACTCTCCCTGGAGGATCTCTAGGCTGAATCCATTACAGCTTGGGGGCCCTGACTGACAGCCACTGCTTTTAACTTTGTTGTTGCTTGTTGCCCTTTATGTGGCTATGTTCATGCTATAGCCTAACGTATTACCATCATCCAATCAGAAGCCACCTCCTTGAAATCTGATTGATGGAACTTTGTACACAGTTTAAATTGCACCAATAATGAATCTGCTTTTTAAGTAATTCCAGATACATAATTGGTGAAACTTTTAGTGTGCATTTTCAAAATATTGGATTCTTTAAACAAAAATGCAGGCAGTATGTAATAATTAATAACAAAAACAAGTAGTATTTTTTACTTTTCGGAATAATCATAAAGTAAATAAATTAATTAAAAAATATTAATACAATCTTTACAAATGACTTGTTCTGTCTTAAAAAGTAATAATTTAGTGAATTTACTTTGGCCTATTACAAAAGAGAAAATTATCGACCGAAGCGCTTCAGTCACTGCCTGTAAGCTTGACAGAAAACGTGATATAACGTGCTATTATTCCACCAAAAAAATGTCAAAATACAGAATTGTGATGGTTCGCCATGGCGAAAGTGAGTGGAATCAATTAAACTTATTCTGTGGATGGTACGATGCAGGTTTATCTGACAAAGGTACGTCTATTTTTCTCTATTTTATACATCACAAAATTCTTTGCCTCTCAAGGTCGAAAGGTCATAATAGTCATTTTTGGAAATGTTACATTACAGTGTTATAATAAGGAATTTAACCGACTTTTCACTTAAAATTGCTTTAAATTTTTAACACCTTTAAAAAACTATTATTTGACACCTTACATAACTAATATAAATTGTCGAATCTACTTTTAACCTCTATTACTTTTGACAGGAAAGAGTGAAGCTCTTGCAGCAGGAAAGGCATTGAAAGATGCAGGATTTAAATTCGATTGTGCTCATACATCGGTGCTAACTCGAGCCCAAATAACGCTGCAAAGCATTCTGAAAGAAATTGGACAGGAAGGCATCCCAATTCACAAAACCTGGCGTTTAAATGAACGTCATTACGGAGGTCTTACTGGCATGAATAAGGCAGAAACTGCTGCTAAATATGGAGAAGAACAAGTACAAATTTGGAGGAGGTCCTTTGACACACCACCACCACCAATGGAAGCAGATCACAAATATTATGAAGCAATTGTCAAGGATCCTAGATATGCCAATGGACCGAAACCCGAAGAATTCCCTAAATTCGAGTCTCTTAAACTGACAATTGAGAGAACTCTTCCATACTGGAATGACACTATCATCCCTCAATTAAAAGAAGGAAAACAAATTATCATTGCAGCCCACGGAAATAGTTTACGTGGCATCGTTAAACACCTCGATCGTAAGTGTTTCGTTTCACTTTCATATAGGAATCGTACTTTGTTTTATTTATTTGTTTATGTTTGTTTCAAATAGGTATGTAATCTGTTTTCCAAAAAGTAGGCGACGAAAAGATAACATAACCTATCCAAAAATAAACTAAACGCAAAATATGTGCATTATTCTTAAGGAAATACTTTTATTACATATTTCTTTTATTTATTTATTATTATTACTTTTTTAGAAATGAGCAATGATCAAATCATGGGTCTTAATCTTCCCACTGGTATTCCATTCGTTTATGAACTAGACGAGAATTTCAAACCCGTGGTTTCGATGAAGTTCCTGGGAGATGAGGAGACTGTGAAAGCAGCAATCGCAGCAGTTGCTGCACAAGGAAAAGCTAAATAATTTTCTTCAGGTTTTTCCAATCACTAGAGAAAGTGGTTTAATTCAGATTTCCGACATTTGTGTATGTATTTGTAAAAAAGTTCACTAAATTCAGCTCTTCACCAAATGATAAATATTTAGTAAAGAGATCGTTGATAGTATACTTAATTTATATTGTATTTAATTTATGCATTATAAAGACTAGAGATTATCAGAATATTGTAACATTTAAATGAATGGGTATAAATTTCCTTTCTGCAACTAATCAATATTCTGAGCTGTTCTAGTGTAAAAAAACTTGTGACAAAGCCTGTAAAATTAAAGTGTTTGAAAACGTGTTATAAATGAACAATAAATTATAATTGAATGGAAATATATATATCTTAAATTTTTAATAATTTATTCCTATTATTATTACTATTATTATTACTATTATTATTATTATTATTATTATTACTATTATTATTATTATTACTATTATTACTATTATTATTGCTATTATTATTATTACTATTATTATTATTATTATTATTATTATTATTAATACTATTATTATTATTATTTATTCCTTTATTTATTTATTCATTTTATTTTATTTAATAATTTAATCATTTTATTTAAACTTAAAAACCTATTATTTATTCCTGAAGTTTATTTTTCGATGTTTTTCCTTTAAGATGCATATTTATATATAAACATTTAATGGATTATAAAAAATTCTTTTAAATTTAGATTCATGGAGCAGAGATTTAAATTGATTGTGTATTGTCTGGCGCATACACGTGGTACGATCACGTGACTCAATGTTTTTGTATATAGAGAAAGGATTGTGTTGTGAAGGTGAATAATAAGGAACATTAAATACAAAGTTAAAAGTAGTGTGCTATGCGACACTACCTAAAAATCGTTAAAAATAGACATTAATTAATTAACTGTTTGTTTAAACTAATAAAAAGTCAGAAATTGTAAACCAAAGAAAGTGAACCTCATGCAATTAACTTTTGAGGTTATGTGAAAAGAGAAACAAAAAAACTTGCCAGTGTTTCTTTTCTCGTTAGTGAATCATGGCTAGGGTAGATTTTAAAGTTGTTCTCTTAGGAGACAGGGCTGTTGGTAAAACTAGTTTATTAAAACGCTTCGTGAATGATACTTTCGACGAAGCCTTGGCGTACCAAAATGTAAGTGCTTCATCATTATTTTTTTCTTTGTTTGAGTTTTTTCTTTCACTAACAAGAAGAGCACTATAGTGCACGTGAATGATTGCTTATTCATTGATTAACTAGTATTTACTAATATTTACTAATATTTACAAATATTAACTAATATTGAATACTTAATATTACACCTGCTGCTTTACGAATTTAATTTTTTCGATGTAGTACAAGCTAATTAAGATTTAAACAAAAGATTTTGAAATCAAATATATAATTAAGCATTAGCGATCAAGAAGTACACAGATGTATGTATAATAAATTTAGATTGACAAATTAGGAAATTAAAAAACATTTGTAGTTATGGCAAATTTCAATTTATATTATAGAAATTAAAAATAACTTTTCAGACAATTGGCGTCGCATTTGCAGCCAAGCAAATCGAAATTGATTATCGAAAAGTGACAATGGGTTTATGGGACACAGCAGGCTGTGAAAGGTAAATTTTTATATCATTAATGTACGTAATATATTAATTAATTTTAAAAAATACATAATAAATTATAGTTCAGGGACACAAAACTATAAAACCAAACAATCATCAATAATCAGTTATTTTAGATCTTTTTTTCTTTTCTTTCTTTTGGTTTAAATGACATCTTGCAAAGCATACAGCCAGCACTAATTATTTTAGATTAACATTCAATTATCAACCATCTATATTAATTAAAATAACGACCGATTGATAAATTCGTAATTTTATATTACATATATTTTCAGGTTCGAGTCCATGGTGAAAGTTTATTACCGAGGTGCAAAAGCAGCTATAATTTGTTATGATATTACTAATTCAGAAACATTTAAAAGAGCCAAGTTTTGGGTAAGAGAAGTCAGAGAAGTTGAAGAAAATTGTAAAGTATATTTATGTGCGACAAAAGAAGATGTACTTGATCTGGGAAGATCAGCATCACCTGATTTAGAAGCTGTTGAAAAGTACACAGATGGCATTCAATGCAAGTTTTTTATAACTTCCAGTAAAACTGGAAATAACGTTGGTAAGACATTCATTTACATTATTCATAATTTATATTTTTTACCTAGAATATTCTAATTGCGGTTTATTTTTTGTTAAAACTAGCCGAACTGTTTGAGGAAATTGCTAGAGATTATGCATCGAATCCTGAAAATGCTCAAAAGGAAGAAGATAAATTTATTACTTTAACAGAATCTCATCATACTCAAAGAGCTTGTTGTTAATCTCGGTATGGCCACTCGTTATTTGTTAATTATTTAATTAGCAAGGTTTTTAATTTCGTTTAATTAATAAGAGTTTTAACATTTATTTTAATGGATAAAGGTTTCGAAATTTCTTTTAATTAACATGATCTTTTAAAACTTATTTTAACGAACAAAAGTTTTTAAATTTCTTTTGTAACAAAGAAGCTATTTTTTACAAAATACAACTTTTGTTAACAAATACTTTAAAGTATAAGATTTAAATAATGTTTTTTAAATGAAAAATTTAAGTAAAATTAAATTGAAAAAATTGAAGTAAAATTATTTTTTAAAAAAAATGTAAGTAAAATTATTTAAAAAAAAAAATTGAAGTAAAATTATTTTTAAACATTAGTTTGTAAAGAGGACTTTAAAACTGTTGACTCGGCGATTTTGAGGATAAAAAAGTGTGTAGTATTTAGACTCGAGTGGCCAGTTTTGATTAGATAATAAAAACAAAGTAAGTGCTGTCTCAAGTGACACTTTGACTGAATCATGCTAAACTATTTACGATAACGAAACTGTGAAAACAAAATATATGATTGTAAGCCATATTTTTCAAGTTAGATCATTTAAGTGTACGTAGAGAAAGTTTATTAAGTACTGTATTTAAACACCATAAAAATAAGTATTTTTCGACAGTATATTTTATTCAATAAACCATGAACTTTAACTTGGCATTTTTATTTTTCGATTTACGTTCTTATATAAAAGTGACTAGATATTCAGAGAAAGATGAAGTAGAATTAAAAAATCATTTTCTTCTATCACAAGTTTCAAACATTCGAATGATCAGTTTTCTGCTTCCTCATAGGGAAGCATTGTTTAAAATTGTAGCAACCGTAAAATTATCTATACAATAATTAAACAAGATTGTTTAATTAATAATTAATCATTGATTGTTTAATTAATCATTTAACACCTTTATTACACAATAATAAAAACATTGACCAGAAAACGTCAAATAAAGACAAAATTCACAATATTAATTATTCATTTTCGTTCTCATAAGTCGATTCTTTGATATTTAACAAAACGAACGGCCTTTAAAGAAATTTATTAAAAATTTGCCTCGGCGCAGACTTCTAACCAATAATAAATATTTGCATGGCAAAAAATTGCTGATGTAACTATAATTTGTATGACAATGACAATAACTTTTATAACAACGATAAATCGCAATTTGTATAAAAAAGTAAATAATCTAAGTCATTTATTTCTACTTACAGAATAACTTCATTCTTGTATTCTTTCAATATGAATGCAAATTCCATTATTTAGAGGAAAGAATCAAGCAATTCGATCTTGACTTTTGATTATTCTGCATTTTAGTTCACTAAATGACTTTCGTCATTGCGAAGAAGTGGTGTACGGAAATATTGTTTGACAACTTTGTTTAGCTTGCTCATATATTCCAAAAAATAAAATGCCTCCAACAGTGAAACCACAAACTCTTGGATAGAAGCCCGCGAACATTCTAGAATTAAATAATTACAGTTACTCTACATTAATTACTTGAATATTTTATTTACTTGGTTTTTTATTGATTCACTAATAATTAGTCGCTTACCCTCTGAATCCGTTTTCCCGATAAATTTGACGAAACATGGAAATAATTTTAACTTCTTCTCTATCAGCCGTCGTGCTAGCCAACATGATTCTCGTCTTTGCAACATCTAACGGCGTTGTAACCGTAGCAGAAATTGCAACTAGAAAATAAATTGAAATTAAATGAATTAAATTGAAATTAGATTGGTTAAATTGGAATTAAATGAGTTAAATTGAATTGAAATTGAATTTACATCATTTTGAAAATTGAATTTACATAATTTTGAAAATTGAATTTACATAATTTTGAAAATTGAATTTACATAATTTTAAAAATTGAATTTACATAATTTTGAAAATTGAATTTACATAATTTTGAAAATCTAAAAAATCTTAAAGCTACAATATAAATGTTTAATTGGAAAATTGTACTAGCTTTTGAATTGTAATTACCAGCAGCAGCACCACAAAGAGCTCCTTCAAAAGGAGTGCAATCTCGTTTTACATACTGCTTATAGCGAAGCTTAAAATATTCCCACAGGGGCATTTGGATGAAACCAAATGGCATATCTCGAAGGACTGTACTACCGTATCCTCTATAAAGCGTTTTTAAACCTAAGGAACTTATTGTGTCTCCCAATAAAGCTTGTTTCCTTTGCTTAATTACTTCTACTGGTACTCTAATTAAACAGGCAGCCTACAATATTCAATTAATTTATTATTATTTTTCTTCCAATTTTTTTATTAGACACAAACACTAAAGATGTAATTTTATATTTTTAATTTACATATCGTTAAGCAAAGAACAAACATTATTAACTCCCTTATTAATAATTCTCTGATTATTTAATTCGTAAATATTTTTAAAGTCTCTTAGACAGAATTTAGAATTTAGTATTTTCAAATGAATATAGAATTTAAAAGTTCTACATAAAATTTAGAACATTTAGAATATCCTATTTTATAATATTTATACCCTATTTATAATATTGTACTAAAATATTTTATTAAAATTCAGGTTAGAGTCTCTTAATGTAGAAAATTGTATTGTACTTCATTTGGGGATTTCTCTTTAGAATATTTTGTATGAAATACATTTGTTAGAATTACAATTTGTTTATAACCTGTTTAGAATTTTCTTTTTAGAGTATTGTATGTATTAAAATATATTATTATTATTTGCAACGTTTTTTTCGTTTATAAAGAACAAAAAAGCAAATTTTTGTTTATTTAATTATTTTTCTATTATTTATTTATCATTTTTGTAAAAAGATAATACAAAATAGACTCATTCAAAGTTGCGAATAAATATCTAAAAATCAAAAACAGACAAAATTGTTTTGTCATTTTTCAAAAGAGAAAAAAAAACGTTGCGAACTTCAGCGGCGTACCATTTCACCTGTCGCTGCAGCTCCCATATGTACCAGACAGTGATAGTGATAAGGAACATTTGGCTGAAGAAATTCTTTTATACCCTCGTACGTTATGAAGAAAAGTGAAGCTAAAATCAAATTGTAATTGCAATAATATTGTATTTTGGTACAGTATTTTTATATTAATACCTTTTTACCTTAGTACCTTTTTATATTATACTTTTATATGTATATTATTTATATATATATATATAATTTCCAAACTACTTTTGATAGTTTATTTTATTTTGCATTCAAATACAGATTCTTTTAATTTACCTGAAGGCGCTGATCCTACCATAACCGGTACAATACCCTGATAGAGGCGTTTAAATCCTCCTGATTTCAAGAAACCATGTTGGCTTTGTAATCTAGTTTTTAAAGTGTCTATTGGAAAAAATACCAAGTCGCATATCGTTCCTGCGAATGCTCCTGACTGAAATAAAAAAAGAAATAATTATTCTTTAACTTAATTTAATTTTATTATACTTTAATTTAATTTTATTATACTTTCATTTTTCTATCTTAATTTTTAAAATAAAGTATATATAATTATAAGGACAAAGTATAAAGCAAAATAAAAAAACTTAAAAGATCCTATGATTATAAACTAATAAATTCTGATGCAAATTTTAAACGTTTCAACGACTTACTAAAAGTCTATGTTTTGATATAAATTGTTCATATAAACAAGAAAAATCCTCTGTGATCAAATGAATTATTTTTTACAGAAAGAAACAAGTTTTAAATAAAAGTTATAATCTATGTAAAGTTATTCAAAAAAAATTATGCATTTTGAGACTGATTACAGTCACGAGTGACAAGTTGAATTAGTTTAGTTTTAAATAAAGTGCAGTTCAATATTGTTAAAGTGAGTCTTTTAAAAATCATATCATATATAAATTGATCAGAAGTATAGTCAAATATTTATTGAAAAAATCGAAATTAAATTCTAGGTTATGTTCGTAATCTATAACCTCACAATCTGTAAATTATTCTAATATGTGTATATATACTCACGATCATAGAAGAAAGGAAAATATTTCTCGCATGATTTTCGTTTAAAGTTTTCGAATCTTCACGAAACATTGTTTAGTGTATATGTATTATTTACAAAAATCACTTTTAATCGTGAAATTTGATTTGTTTGGATCGTTTTGTTGCAACTCCGATTTCAATAAATTCAATCTAGTAATCGTTGTCACAGAATGGAAATTGTTAAGCCACATAATAGAAAAGCTAGAAAGATAATAAACGGCACATTTGATTGAAAATTTACTTAAAAGATTTAAAAACAAGAGCAAATCATTCTGAAACACTAGCACGCTTTAAAAGTCGAAACACGTGACAGCCATTGTGTAATCAGACTAACCTTACTTTACGTTGACGTGTCGTCTGCTAAAACGCCATTTTTGTTGTCATTAAAACGTCAAGAAAAACATTTTCTGTCATGCGTATTTCGGGAAATTTAGATCCCCTCTTTGAGAATTTCCCGGTGATGAAAAGCGGAAAATCATAAAATGGTCTTAAAATTACAAAAAAAATCAGTGACAACGTGGTAGTGCGTATGTGTCAAATGACATAATCAAAATTGTTACACGAGATTCTTCTCAACTTTTTAATAATTTGGAGCCAAATCATGAAAGAGTACTGGTTCAAGCAATTATACAGAATCTTTTCATCACACAACGCAAAAGTGACAACATCGAAAAATGATATCATTGTTCTAAAAGTCGGCGCAAATCTTATATAACCTCAAAGCTGTGTTGATATAGTTTAAATTATCTTTATTGCTTAAAAAAATGGCACCCAATATTTTAAAAAGCAGCTTGCAAAATGCTTCTTTTAGTATAATTTTTCAGGTACGTATTTCCGTTTATTTGGATTTTATTCATTCACACATATATTTTATTTCTATAATATGTTTGAATCATATTGTATGTTTTATTTATATTTTACGTTACAATGTACGTTACACATTTATGATTTTACAAAATACGTTTCTTCAAAATACGTTTCTTCAAAATAGGTTTCTTCAAAATATGTTTCTTTTACTTACAGAACAATAAAAATTACTTTTTTGCTACAAACACTTAGATTTTTGTATTATTCTTGTTAGACACGATTAAATTAAATAATCCTTGCTTCTATTTGAAAATATTCAAAACATTTAAAATTGTCTAAAAGCAGTTTGTTTTCAGATACTTTGCCGTGGCGTTACATTCCTGTTAAACGCCTTTACAGTTCGACATGTAGGTCAAGACGTGTTGGGAGTTATGAACGTTCGATTATTATTATTAGAATCAATGATCCTTTCCTTGTGCAAAGAACCATTTTTTAAAGCTTGTTTAACAAACACAGCTGAACACAATTGGGCCCAAGTTGTAAATATTCTTTGGTTAACGTAAGTTTCTTTTAATTTGTAACCCTTTCTTTTTAATTTTTGTATAATACCTTTAAACTTTTGTATTTTTAACACCTAATTATACAATTTACCAACAAATTAGTCATGTATTCAGAACTAAATTTCATTTAGTATCATAATCGTATTCTTAGTTTAAAGTTTACCATTTATTTATTGTAATTTAACACCTTTATCTTTATTTAAAATCTTTATCTTTATTTAACACCTTTATCTTTATTTAACACCTTTATCTTTATTTAACACCTTTATCTTTATTTAACACCTTTATCTTTATTCAACACATTTATAAAATTTTAAATATTTTATATCAATGTTAAAATACCCTTATTCAAATTTGTATGAATAAAGACTTTTAAAATAACGATTTCTTTTCGAACTTTTTTCCGAAATTATGTACTCAATCAATATGAAATTATTTCAGGGTGCCAATTTGTGGTATAGCATCTTCAATCCTTGGATATATTTGGCTTTCTGTGTTAACAACCGCTGAAGAATTGCCACAGTATTACACATTCGCAGTCTGGGCAGTTGCAATTTCATGTGTCATTGAACTATCATCTCTTGTAGTTCAATTAGTTTCCAGCGCATTTTTATTTGTCAGACTAAAGGTAAGCAAGACTTACTTAAACTTACTTACTTAAATAATTAATTACTTTTTAATTGTTTAAATTTCAGATAGTTTTGGATTCTATTATGATTGCTCTTCGAACTTTCACGTTCGTTTGTTTTATAATTTACAATCCAGAAAACGCTTTGCTCGCATTTGGAGTAGCACAATTAATTGCAGCAATTTTTTACACCATGAGTCATTACGTTTACTTCCACTATTATATCAAAAATTTGAAGAAAGATAAAAGCAAGTTAAAGAGAAGGATGTCTTTAAATGAAAATGAAGAATATGTCCTATCAGAATTTCCGTTCAAAACAATACAAGATTTTTTGCCTGGACAGCTGAAAAATAACGTAAGGTTTCGTGAAAATTGGTTTTCATTTCGAAAATTGATGAATTTGTTTTATCAATTACTATTAAATTAAGTTGATTGCGTTTTAAATTAAAATAAGTACCTAATTAAGTACCTTTTAAAGTACAATTGAATTAAGTTAATGATTAAATTTGACTAATTTGATGTAATTGATGATAATGTGGATAGTTGATAATGTTGAAGTTTCAGCTTGTAGGTTTTTATTTTCAGGAATCTTCTTTATTTGGAAAATTAGGCACTCTAACGAGAAGCTTTTTCGGACAGGGTAGTTTGAAACTAATATTAACCGAGGGTGAAAGACTGATTATGACAATCATGCCTGTATTGACATTTAAAGAACAAGGAGCATATGAATTAGTTAACAATTTAGGCTCCTTAGCAGCTAGATTTATTTTCCGTCCTATAGAAGACAGTGGATATTTTTATTTCACTCAAATGGTTAAACGAGATAAACCATTAAACGAGCAAAATCCTGTGAGTATATTTTAATTTTTCATTACTTCAGGGTTGCTACGCTTTCTGGAAACCTGAAAAAGTCAGGCAATTTTATTTGGTATGGAAAAGTCAGGGAAAATGAAAAAGTATCTGGAAAATTGATTCAATCCCTTTAAATTTTATTAACTGTTTAAATTCTTTTAAATTAATTTGTCATCTTTCTCAAAATTTTACTTCTTTGCCATATTTTCTTAATTAATCTAATTGTAAGCTATACATTTTATTAAAATATTAATACATTCAAACTATATATTTCATCCAAATTTTTTACGATTTAAATTTTAATTCTTTGGAATTTCAACCAACCACAAATTAAGTCAATTTTAATTGCAATTAATCCAAATGTATCTTAATTAAAATTTAAATCCTGATTTTTATTGCTTCAAATCTAGTTTGGTGAAAATTCTAATTCATTCTCAATTTACATGTACATTTGACCTAAATATTTTAAAGACTGTAAAATTAAATTCATTCAAAGATTAATTTGTTATAATCTATAACTTTTTTCTAATATTCTCATTGATTTTTTCGTTCTTTCATAATTTCTATTATTCTTTTACATTTTAAAGAATTTCTTAATTAAATTGTAATTTTTCAAAATTCTCTCTTTTCTTAAAAGACTGTTTAATGTAACTTTTTGTCTCAAAATTTCTCTATTTTCAAAAAATCTATAATTTTTTTTCTAGACCTTTTTAAATACTAATTTTTTTATTTTTATGCAAACTATTTTTGTTTTGTTTTGTTTAACGTATATTTCAGTAGATTTCATTCAGTAGATTTTCCGTTTTTTAGATTATATCTTTTTCTTATATTATTGAATTTGGTAACATTTTTTTCGTCTTGATAAATATTTTCTCGTGTTCTTTTTTAAGTAGACTTTTCACTTATTTTTTACATTTTCACATTTTGCAATAGATTGTTACAAATTTTTTAGTTTCTGCATTAGTTGTTAAAATTTCTAAGTTTTTGACATTTTCTCATAAATTTTTATTTTTGTATATTTCTTTGTTTATTTCCATTATTTTTCATAAAGCGTTTTCATTTTTCCTTACATTTTCTTAAATTTTCAAAGACCTTGACTTTCTATTTAATTTAAATTTCTTATTTTATTTTAGAATGTTAAATTTTTTCATCTAATTTCAAATATTCTTAGACCTTTTAATAATTCCTCGATATGTTTGATTTTTTTTCTTAGATTCTCTTTTATTTGTTTATTTATTAATTTCCTGGTTTTTTTTTAACTTTTGAGTCGATTTTATTTAATTTTCTCACTTTTCATAGATTTTTTTAATTCTTTTATAGATCTTTTTCATTCTTTTATAGATCTTTTCAATTATATTTATTAATTATTCTTTTTTTCATGAACTTTTTCCATTCTTTTCCAGGTTTTGTAGTTACTCTTAAATTTTAATTTTTGAATATGCAGATAAAGTTCCGAACGTTCAAATGAACGAAATTTTTAATCTACTATTTTTAAAATTCAGATCTGTTCTAAAATATTATTTTATGTAAAAGTTGTTAGTTTTCAAGTTTTTATTGTTCAAAAAGTTTTGTTAATAATAATATAAAGTTTAAAATGGGTGTTAATGATACATTATAATCGTATTTAATAAAATGTATTATAATTTAAATTTTTTTTCTTTTTATTAACTACTTCTTTATATAGATCATGCTAAAAGGGGGTATGGAGAAATAGTATTTTAGATCTGGAAAACCTGGAAAAGTCATGGAATTGTGTTTGGATAAAATAGTAGCAACCCTGTACTTTGTTATTTAAATATTTTCTAAATTATTTAAGTATTTGCTAAATTATTAATTTCAAAATCCATCAAATTGGGCATGTTCCCAACAAATCAAAGAATTCCAAAGATTCTGTATTTCGTAATTAAACAATAATTTATCATTAAAAATAATTACTTAATGAAATTGTTCCAGAATTTGGAAACGTTTGGGTGCAAACAAAAATTAAATAATTACATTATTTGTTTAGTATATTTATTTTATTATGAATATTTTTTTGTATTTGTTATAAAAACTTACTAAATAACATTAAAATTTGCAGGCAAAAGTACAAGAAAGCGTGAATGTTTTGATGAATCTTTGCTCTGCAGTTACTTCTATCGGATTAATTGTTTTAGTGTTTGGGCAGTCGTATTCTTCTCTATTGTTATGGCTGTATGGAGGTTCAAAATTAATTAACGAAACTTTGCCAGTGTTTTTATTGAAAACTCACTGTTTAGCCGTTTTATTATTAGGTATCAATGGAGTAACGGAATGTTATACAAATGCTACTGCTGACAGCAAAACTATCAATAAGAATAATATTGTCATGATTTGTGAGTCAATTGTTTTTCTAGTAGCATCTTACATATTTGTATTACTATTTGGACCAGTCGGTTTCATATTTGGAAACTGCGTTAATATGGGACTCAGAATCATACACTCAGTTTTATTCATTAACAAGCGACATCGAGACATTAATTATTATCCACTTCGTGGTCTTATTCCCAAACCTGTATTTAGTGGCTCGTTAATACTTGCAGCTCTTGTAACCAACATTTCTCAAGTGAGTTTGAAATCAGATATAAAAATATTTTCAACATTTGACTAATAATTATCATTTTTGTATAATAAATAATTTTTATGCTACATTACTAAATAAGTTTAGTTAAATTATAATATACATTTTTTTCAGGCGTATTTTTTCCCAGAAGCAAAGCTATTCCACTTTTTTATTGGGGGAGTGATGTTTCTAATTGTGATTTTCTCCTGGGCCTACGAGAACCAAGATTTAATTCGGCTAGGTATTAGTAGGTGGTACGACAGAAGAAGTGATCGTAGGAAAAGTGACTGACCTTAAATATTGTTGGTACAAATAACTTGTATCATAAAATTCCAAACGAAACTATAAATCATCACATCTGTATATTTGTCAAATAATAATATATTTATTTTGTATAAATATGAATTTTAACGATTCATTTACCTCGACTTCTTGATTTTAAATAATCCACCCTATTCAATTATAAAAATTACACTCACGATTTCTGTCACGTGATTATATTAATTAGATTGTCTTCAGCTCGAGATGGTTTTGTATATCGCTCCAACAACTGGACCCTCTCGTTGTATTATGCATTGCCTAAAAAAGTTAATTTAAATGCAATTAGTAAAATTAGTTACACTAAATTGTTAAAAATATAAAAATTACAATTCAAAAAAACTGACGTACTAAAAACAATTTCTAGAATAGTACCTGTTCTCGCTTCTCAAAGAAATTATAGGAGTCATTGAATTTGGTTCCAATTTTGAAACTTGATCAGCAATTGCTGCCACTATTCCTGCACTATCAGTTGTTGCATTTCCTTTCACTAAAACAAATTTTTTCATCAATTCTAAAATCTAAAAAAATCAATCTAAAATATGTAATTATCTTTATTATAAATTATCTTTAATGGATGTAATTGATTATTTTGTGTAGACAAATATAGTCTTTATAGTCTTATATCATTATAAGATTGTTTTAGCTGCATTTTAAATATAGTTAAAAGCTTAAACAGGATGCAAGAAGAAGAGAAATAAGATCGGTGACATTTTCTCAGGATGAAAAAATCAAATGCTTCATTTTGTAAAAAAATGTACATACCCCCTAAACATAATCCAGAATGATCTGTTAAAATAACTCCAGTTACACCTTCGCTGCTACATCTGATAATAAAAATTTGACGTTTATAAAAACAAATATAAACACTAGCCAAACATAACCTCAAAAATAAGAAACTTTCTTACACTTCGTTCATTGCCTTTTCAATGTTCTTTTCCATGACTTCTAGATTATTTCTTTGACTTATATGATCGACCAATGAATAAAAGATACACTAAATAAAATTATTTGTTAAGAAAAAGCAAAAAAGACTTCATGAAAACTTGTCACCCGCACCACGTGACTTACGCATATTACCACATACAACGAACTGTGCTGTGCGTAGGCCCCATGTTGTAACTAGCAAATTTGACACCTGCACTTTAATTTAACTTTAATTACCATCACAAATAATTCTGGAAAATAATAAAAAGAAATAATATTAGTTTTTTTGTTAAGCGTAATAATATAACCTACTCTATACTTCTTATCAGAATACTGCGTACATTTATAACTATTTTTTTTACAATCCAATTATCTTACTACGGACCTGAAAACATAAATACAAAAACCTACACATGTGAAGCTGATCATATAAAACATACAGTGACATATACAGGATACAGGGTGTCCATGTCAATTTTTTAGACTGGAGAGCAACAGTGGAATATTCCGTTGAATGAGCATACATTACATCACTTGGATATAAATATCAGTAATAAAATTTATCTATATCTTTTAATGCATTAACCTACGGCCCCATAAGAATTGAATACATGAAACTTATTTATTGAACACCCAGTGGAATTGGCGGACGTGACTTGATCAGTTTCAATAATGGCAGGTAAGTGCAGTGCACGAGATCTGTTTACTCTTGCTTTAAATTTACTAAATTGCTGAATGAACACTTTATTAAAAACTGCTTGAGCAAATAATTAAATAAAAATGCAATGCTTTAAAAAAATACACAAAACTTGCCCCATTTTTCAATTGCATAAAAAAAAATTTACAAAAGTATCACACGTTCTACTTAATTCACGCACATTCATTCTTAATTTTTTAAATTAAACTTCTTTCATTGTTTTTAAAGCCATTTATATTTTATTTAAAGTGTTGACTTTTTACGTCAACAATGTTGCATAAACTAAATACTTTTTTTTATTTGATTTACAAAGAAATATTTTCAAAATGACTTTTGATTATTAAGTTTTTAATGATCCGTATGTTTCTAATTATAAAGATAATTTAAAATTATTATTTTGCTGGTATCTTATATTTACATTCTATTTCAATAATAAATTCAAGAGTTGTCGTTATAAATTTATTTTCATTTCCATTATGACCTTGAAGTTGAGATTGAAAGCAAATATTTTTACAGTTTTATTTTTCATTAAAGTTTACATAAAAAGGAGTAAATAACAGACTGTGTTTGGAATATTTTATAAAAAGTTCATTCATAAATATTTATGTTTTTATTAATATTTGTTATAATAAACATTTCTTTTTAATCTATCCATTCCTTTTTAATTTTTATTGCTCTTTTTTTATTCCATTCTTAAGAAAATTGAATCGGACTTTTGATTTGATTTTTTGAAATTTGGACATTAAAATTAATTATTCACTATGTATAACTTTTTTTATTTTTAGAACCAAGCTTGTATAAGGAATTATTGAGAAGCATCAATTTTGGAAAAGAATCTCGTCAGTATTATGACTTAACACGATTTGGAGAAAAATATGGTAAAACTTCTTTAATATTCAAAATTCAAATCACATTGACCGCTGACTTTTACAAAATACTTAATTAATTCGAATTAATTACAGAAAGACTGCCATTCTCTGTTCGAGTGCTTTTGGAAAGTGCGGTTCGAAATTGCGATGATTTTCAGGTGAAGAAGGAAGATGTAGAAAAGATTTTAAACTGGGAAGTAAATCAGGCACTCGAGGAAGGCGTCGAGGTTGCTTTTAAACCAGCTAGAGTCATCCTTCAGGTAAATAGAAATAAAATTTATATGACATTACTAAATTATTATTTAAATCAATTTAAATTTATTATTATTATTATCTATTATTATATTAATTATTATTTATTTATTGTTTATTTCATTTCAATTATTTATTATTGTTTATTTCATTTCAATTATTATTTATTTATTATTGTTTATTTCATTTCAATTATTATTTATTTATTGTTTATTTCATTTCAATTATTATTTATTTATTATTGTTTATTTCATTTCAATTATTATTTATTTATTGTTTATTTAATTTCAATTATTTATTTATTATTTTTTATTTCATTTCAATTATTTATTAGTAGATTAATACAATTATCGATACATAAATTTATTTTTTGTTAGGACTTAACTGGAGTTCCTGCAGTTGTTGATTTTGCTGCTATGAGAGATGCTGTAAAACAGTTAGGTGGTAATCCAGATAAAATCAATCCCATATGCCCCTCAGATTTAGTTATTGATCATTCTGTACAAGTTGACTTCATTAGAAGGTAAGTTTAATATTTAGAGTATATTGCTTCAATTTCGTTTTTTTAAATTCTCTGTTCAGTTCTTTAAACGCTTTTTCTTTGTTTTTATGTCTTGATTTAGTTTTTCGAATTTCATAATTTTAGATTTTAAAATTCATGTACAATTTGTTACTTTTTCGGTTTTGAAAAGTACTTTTTATGTTTTACTTTCTTTGCACATTTCAGTTTTTCAAATTACTTTTTATGATTATTGTAAATAGATAAAAATAAATGTCTTATTAATGTTTTATTACAACTGATAATTTAATTTAAGATATTTAAATGTTCGGAAAAAGAATATCTCGAGATTTACGAAAACTTTAATGTATCTTAAATTACATAGCCGCAGATTTTGTAAAGAAATTAAAATTAAATGACATTTTCTAATTATATTTATAATATTATCAACTACTTATTATATCAAATTTTGTTCTAATTGCCAAATATTGTACTATCAACTTTTGTTTATTTAAATCTTAAACATTTGTGAAATAAGTATGTAATCCTTAAATGATATTTAGAAAATAAAACAATTATTAAAATTGCTTTCAGCGGCGATGCATTGAAAAAAAATGAAGAATTGGAATTTGAGAGAAATCGTGAAAGATTTATATTTTTAAAATGGGGAGCAAGAGCTTTGCACAACATGTTGATCGTTCCACCAGGAAGCGGAATTGTACATCAAGTAAATTTGGAATATTTAGCTAGAGTTGTTTTCGATAAAGATGGTTTTCTTTATCCTGATAGTGTTGTTGGCACGGATTCGCACACAACAATGATTAACGGACTTGGAGTTTTGGGTTGGGGTGTTGGAGGAATTGAAGCTGAAGCTGTTATGCTTGGACAAGCCACTTCCATGTTGTTACCAAAAGTTGTTGGCTACAAATTGGTAGGACATTTAAATCCTTACGTCACTTCCACCGACCTTGTTCTCACCATCACAAAGGTAATTTCTTCATTTTATTAGCGCTTTTTTGTTTTGAGCTATTTGTCTCTCGAAAATCTCAACAAAAAATGTATCTTATTTTCAATTCATTGTAGCAAGATGTAGAGAAACTATTTATAGTTTGTATCTAATTGTATCTAGTTTGTATTTATTAACTACATTAATGTAGTTAATGTACTTAATGTAGTTAATGTACTTAATGTACATTAATGTAGTTAATGTACTTAATGTATATTAATGTAGTTAATGTACTTAATGTACATTAATGTAGTTAATGGAACAAATTAATAGTAATAGTGTAATAGTTAGGTTATTAATACTTTAAACTAAAAATTACTCATTAAAATAAACAAAACAACTTTTATATTTTCAAAAATTCCTGTAGAAGAAAAAGAAATGTAAAAATAGTTCCAAAACTATGTAAAGTTTTATTTAATATTAAACTTGACGTTCTAATTTATAAAAGTTTGTGCAATGAATGAAAATTATATTGCAGGATCTACGTCAACTAGGAGTTGTTGGAAAGTTTGTAGAGTTCTTTGGACCTGGCGTCACCCAATTAAGTATCGCTGATAGAGCGACAATTTCCAATATGTGCCCTGAGTATGGAGCAACAGTTGGTTTCTTCCCTGTTGATAAACAAACTTTAGATTATTTAGAACAAACCGGTAAGAAAGTTATTTCGAAACGAAAATATTTCGAAAAGAAAATATTTCGAAACGAAAATATTTCTAAAACGATCTCTTAATATTGCAACAATATATTATCGTCAAATTAAACACTTTTTTTCTACTTATTATTTGTTATTTAAAAAATAAGTTGCACACTTAAAATTCAATTTGTATACGAAAATAGAGTTAGAGATAAGAAAATAATGAATATTTATACAAGTTGAGTTAAGTTAAGTTCGCATAGTTATTTTTCAAATACAGTTTGTTTACAATTTTTAAATAAATGTTTACATTTAAATTTTCGATAGGACGATCTGATGAACACATTGAAAGAATCACAAAATATTTGGAATCAGTATACATGCTGAGAAATTATGATAATCCAACACAAGATCCTGTGTTTTCGGAAGTGAAGACATTGGACCTAGGAACTGTCGTATCTAGTGTCAGTGGACCCAAAAGACCTCACGATCGGGTTTCCGTTACAAATATGAAGGATGATTTCAACGCTTGTCTTACCAACAAGGTTTGTCAAAATTATACAAATTTTTGAAAATACAATTAAATCAAGAGAAACGAATAAACAAAAACAAATAAACAGTAACAAATAAACAGAAAGATATTGACAAAAAACTGACACATAATTTACGTGTCAATTACAATTGACAAATTGTTTTAATTCGTTTGATAATTTGTTTGAACAAATTAAAACAATTTGTATAAAACTAATAAGCAGAAGATCATGTACACATAAAACGAAGCGCAGTAAGCTCTGAAGTAATTTCAATGCAGATATGGGACGAACAATACCCAGTGACGGAAGCAATTAAACGCCATAGGACAAGGTATCGTCCATCGCATCTTGCACTTGACTTTTTGAGCTTCTGCTTGATGACAAAAAACTGTAGATGATTGATGAAGTTTGATGAGTGTGGATAACAGGATTATTGGTAACTACTGCTGTGATATAAAAATAATAAAATACATCACAGCAGTGGTTCCTTTTAATCCTGCAACCTGAAATTGTTTCTTCTTTTCTTCTGTCGCTTTTCTTCTATCGCTCCTTTGAATTGTACTTCTCCTTCGAATTTGTCAAATCCGCAAAAATCATTGATGAATAGTCCTCATCATTATACTTTGTTAACCTAGCTTTATGGCCTGATTTTCTCCATACAGTTAGATCACCAAAGAATAACAAAAAGGACGAGTTTTGAAAGTTGAGTTCCGAATCTTCTAGTGATTTTTCTTCCAAGCCAGGGACGAGTATTTCGATCTAGTCACAATTTTAATTACATAATGCGACCAGATCAATACCACGCCAATGACCACAAGAATTCTTCTTCAATCACCTCTTCTTTATACTGCCTTTGGAAATTGTTGAAAAATAAGTCGTCATTTGGATGAATCCTACCCGGTGAGAATACAAGTTCATCACACCGAATCTGATTACATCCAACATTAACTACTTTAAACATCCAGATCCTGAAGTCTCGTACATTGTTTACAATACCTGTTCTGTTTCTAAAAAAAGTCGATTAATGTTTTAAAATTTTACACATAAATTAAACACATATTCAGGATTCTAAATAAACAAAAAATTAACATCAAAAGAGATTGAAATTGAAAACGAAAATTATGAACCAAGAGATTGAAATTGAAAAAGAAAATTATAAATCAAGAGATTGGAATTGAAAAAGAAAATTATAAATCAAGAGATTGAAATTGAAAAAGAAAATTGTAAATCAAAAGAGATTTATAATTAAATTTAAACAAGCAATTGTAAGTTTGAAATTAATAGACAAATTTATAAACATGGATAATTACATCTCATTTTCAATTTTCGAATTATAAAAAATGTTGCAATACGAATTGAAAAAAAAACTTCACTGGTAATTTACATAAAAAAGGTTAAAATTTTGTACTATTTCTAACACTAAAACACTGCTTCGAAATTTGAAATTCGCGAAAGTTTAACGGAACTTGGGCAAAACCGGTGATGAGAGAAAAACTTGAGTGGAAATTCGGCTGAAGAGTAAAGACCTCTAGACTGGGGAGTCTCTTTTATAGTTGTGGGTCCTACTTCCCTCTCCAACTTTTAGAAACTCACCCTCTTAATCACTGTTATTCTCTGATTGGCCAAGCAAATCCCACTTCTGGCAAATTTCAAAATTTGGATCTGCCTCTAATTTTTGTGAATGCCGAATTTTCAGGAAAGAGCTTCCTCTGATTTTTAAAACTAATGTAAATTTGTTTATAACAAAATTGTTAAAACTTTTGTTTTCTTATACAGAAAGCTTTTTTTATATGTTAAAATGAAATTAAAACGTGTACATATTATTAAAATGTAAATATACTATTTAAACACAAAGCATACTGTTTAAATATGTAATTAATTTATTTTAATAATTTTTTAATTTATTTTAATAATTTTATAATTTATTTTAATAATTTTATTAATTTATTTTAATAGTTTAATTTATTTTAATAATGTAATTAATTTATTTTAATAATTTAATTAATTTACATATTTCATATGCTTGTAAAAAATTATGTAAAAAGTACAATTTTTCAGAAAAGAAATGTTGAAACAGATTTTACGAATTCATCATGGAATTAAAAATATATTCTATAATTGGAAACAATTGTCGTTTATGATTTCACCAAGTTATGCATTTTCAATCGATTTTAATTCCAAGTCAGCATCATACATGCTTCATAATAGAAACTTGTTATTTGAACTGTGCTCCAAAAAAATCACGAACTCACTTATTTTGTGAAATTCAATTCCCTCTGTGTCTCATGTCTTCAATTGCGCTTATATATTTTCAAGAAAATTAGATAAACGTAAAGTATTGTTATCACTAAAAAATTTTAAATAATTTTTTTCTAAGAAGTCATTAAAATTTGTTAAAGTTGAAGAAGGGGGCAATTAGTTTTACATTAAGTTTAGGGGTTTAATTACTTTTTGTTCCAGCTAGGAAATAATCATTTTAAGTAAATTAGAAATTTTGAGTAAAATGTTCTTTAATTACAACAAATTCGAAGGATCTTATCGCAAAGAGATAATAGTAATTTATAATTCTTAAAATATAATTTCTAGTCGTCAAGGGCAAAAAAATTTTAAGTAAAATATTTAAACGAATATTTTAACGAATATTTTAACGAATATTTCAAAGAATATTTTAACGAATATTTCAACGAATATTTTAACGAATATTTCAACGAATATTTCAATGAATATTTCAACGAATATTTTAACGAATATTTTCAACAAAAGTCCAATTTTCAATTAATTTTAAAAGTATAAAGTTTGAAATTTGATTAGTTTGTCAATTAAAAATTGCAAAATGACGTTAATTTGAAAATACTTGTTTTGTTGAGTTGACGAAAATATTAAATAAATAATGGTACACGAAATAATTAGAATTAGTACGTTAAAAATGACAAGTAGTGTGAATAGAATTATTATTATTGAGAGAAAGGTCGAACTATCTATATTGTTTATCCGGTTTCTTTGTATATAAACAGCTTATTTTGCTAATACAAAATCAGTTGTGACAATCACAACTGCAAATAAATTTTAAACGATTAAAATATTGATTCTAGTTTATTGCTTTTAAATTTTTGTCTCAAATTTCTCAGAATGAAATTATCGCACAATTCCGAAGAAATTAAATTTATTAAATTGTAAAATACAATTTATTAAATTGTAAAATACAATTTATTAAATTGTAAAATACAATTTATTAAATTCGAAAATACAATTCATTAAATTCGAAAAAACAATTTATTAAATTCGAAAATACAATTTATTAAATTCGAAAATACATTTTATTAAATTCGAAAGTACAATTTATTAAATTGTAAAATACTAATGTAAAAATTTGATAAATTTTCAAACTCTTGTAATAATATTTTCAGAATTTTTTTATTCAAATTGATGTTTATGTCGTTGTTGAGAAATAATATTATTAACGTTATTTGTTAATTGAATGTTTATCAAGCAAATTTAAGGAACTTTAATTCATACCAGTGAAATAATTAACTTATTTTGTAGTAAGATGCAGAACCTTTCTATAAGAAGTACACACGAGAACTGTCTTTTCATTTGAAAAAGTGGTGGACGTGCTTCGCAAAATTGCTGATTTCGCATTCTGTTTTTTGCACATCTCACACATTATTTCATTGTTTCTAACTTACATTCTATTTCCGTATAAGTTTTCGTGTATCACAATTATTTCGCCATTTTTTTGCTTTCTTTAATGTTAAAGAAATTCTTTGCTTTTTTAATTATCAAACTGAATTTAAATTTTTCAACGCAATTGATGAAAATTGTTAAAATGATCACTTGGCAATGATTTAATTTTTCAATTTTTAACTTGGATTCCGATCCAGCAGAATTTAGGAACAAATGAAATTCTTTGAAATATTTTTTGTTTTTAAAAAATATCGAGTATTATTTTAAAACTACTAATTTGTTCATATTACGGATATTATTATTTAAAATCTGCATTTTTGATCTTCTGGAATTTATTTGCAGTAAATCATTTGTCAATGATTTAATTTTAAATTTTTAACTTGGGTTCCGATCCAGCAGAATTTAGGAACAAATAAAATTCTTTGAAATCTTTTTCCTTTTTGAAAAATATCGAGTATTGTTTTAAAAATATTAATTTGTTCATATTACGGATATTATTATTAAAAATCTGCATTTTTGATCTTCTGTTATTTATTTTTGCAGTAAAATGCGAATTGTGTAAAGAAAATTATATTTTTGTATATATTTAAACAATAAGTTAATTAACCTTACACTTAAATGTTATATAATATTTGAAAATTGTTGAAATTTAACGTTTCGGATAACTTGAAAAATGCAGATGTTAAGTCGTTGTAAATCCGAGTATAAATCCAAATCTCAAAATACAATAGACTTCAGGTTCAAACTTTTAGGGTTTAGAAAAATAAACTTAGGGAAATTCAGAGATGGGACAATTGACGTTTATAGACAATTAACTGCAACAAGATTTTACTATAATTTACGGCGTTCATTAGGCTTAAATCTATTTGGTAAAATCTTTCTAAATCCTCAGCTTGCCCAACCAATTGTGAATAATTTACCTGAAACGTTCGTGAGTTACCTTTCTGTGCGCAACATCTTTTAAAATCCTAAATTTACCAAACCTGTGTTAGAATTTGCAGTTTTAATTTTAAAAATGCAATTTAAAATTTTTAGTTGCGAATGATTTATTCAATCAATTAAATTTCAAAAAACAATTTCAATTGTTTAAACATTTCATTGTTGTTGAAATGTTTAGAAATTTCAAGATTTAAAATATCAGATTTCTTTTCAAGTTTCAATCTCCAAAAGCACAAAACTATTACACTATGCGTAATTTAGTAAATTTCTGAAAATAATTCCGGGATCATTAAAGAATAATATTGCCTGACAAAAGATTAGGATAAGATATTTCAGGTTACTCATTAACCTTTTTTAATTTGATTTTAATAACGCTAGTTATGAGATAATTTCTTCTCTTGTTTGCAATTGATGAAATAAATTTTTATTGTCTTCAAATACTAATAAATTATAATTCTTCCAATGATCAGAATTCTGAAACGTTTTAATAATTTATTCGCTCCTAATTTATTAATTTTTGATTCAGAATTAAAATCTATTGCAATAGATAATAATAATTATAACAATTATTATAGATAACAATAATTTATTAATTTATTATTTATTTATTTATTAATTTATTATTTATTTATTAATTTATTATTTATTTATTAATTTATTATTTATTTATTTATTGTAAATACTCGATTGCATTTTATTACAAAATGATTGTACCGATAATTCACTATTGGAATTACACTTAATTCTTTTCATATTATTAATTCATAAAATAATCCGTTAAGCAGTAAATCGAAGCTAAATCGACGATTCACATTGTACTCGAGTTTAATAAACTTTAAAAGTTTTTCTTCGTCGGCAAAAAAATTCTTAATGCTGAGAAATTTCTGTTGCAATACATTTTTGGTTTTTGATATTCTTAGTGATTGCTCAAGACATCGAAATTTGCGAGCAAAGTGTTGATTAATCGTTCTCAATAATTTTACAAACTTCATCATGTTACTGTTGTGTAAAATGCACCTGTTCAAACCTTTAAACATCCTCTTAATTTATAAATAATGTTTTATTAACCAACTATCAAATTCATTAAACACAGTGAGAACGTTAATAAACTAAAAATTCCTTTTCTTCAAATAAACATCTAAATTCAAATTTCAAATTTTTTTTTACACATTTGAAATATATTGAACAAAAATGCTAATTGTATGAATGTATGAATTTTATGAATTGTATGAATTGTATGAATTTTATGAATTGTATGAATGAATGAATTGTATGAATGAATAAATTGTATGAATGAATGAATTGTACGAATGAATGAATGAAATTGTACTAATTAAATTCCAATACTTAAATTATACAAACTAAATTATAAGAAATAGATTATACAAAATTTCCTATGTTTATTTAACGAATTTGTATAAAATTATGCAGAAGTTGTCTAAAAATCTAGAAAAACAACATTAATTTTTCTTTTTACTTTCAGGTAGGATTTAAGGGTTTTGGGATACCTCCGGAAAAATTGCAAGCTGAAGGGACTTTCGAATTTGAAGGAAAAGAGTACAAACTTAAGCATGGATCTGTCGTCATTGCCGCGATTACTAGCTGCACAAATACTAGTAACCCGAGCGTTATGCTTGGTGCAGGTAATTCTAAATCTGGTCACTGCCTGTCTAATCATCTTTTAGCATTTCTATAGACCTTTTTGGAATTTATTACTCAGTTGAAGACATTTCCGCAGGCTAAAATCCTGTAAATTTTAATTTTTCAAACGCTATACCTTAAATCAATATTTATTAACATATTTAAAGAAATTTATGGAAGCAGAAAAAATATTTAACACTAAATTTTAAACTGTTTAAATCACGTTATACCGTGATATCCATAATTTAAAGAATAAATTCTATCCTCTGTAAAATGATTAAAAATTATAAAAAGATAAATATTTTCAAATAGGAAATTTAAAATACATTTTGATAACTTTTTAATGATCAATTTTAATATTTTTTAAAATTTTATTATTTTTTTTAATTTTCAATTTTAATATTTTTTTATTATCAATTTTAATATTTAATTTTAATGATTTATTAATTAATTTATTTATTTTAGAATTATCTTTATTTCTAATAAAGATAAAGAGATGAGACAAAATGAAAGGGCACCCAAATGAAAATTATGTTGAAGGTCAAAATAAATGTAACTTTTGTTTTTCTTTACAACTGTAAGAATAATTTGCGTAGCATCATAAATTGTTTTATTGAGACCGCGTAAAATGGGATCTTAAAAATAATAAAACAAGGGTATACTAGACAATTTTCAGGTAGAGAGAGGCAGGCGAATATGAAATAGATCTAAACTAACGCTAATGATAAAAGGATTTATGATATTATGAATATTCTGATTGCTGTTAGAAAATGAAAAAATAACAAATTCAAATATTTTGTTATTGTTCGAAATTATTTATGCATTGTAATTATCGTGAAAATCGATATTTTATTGATTTTTTGCATTGCTAATTCACAAAATAAGACTAAAGAAACAAGGTGTAAGAATTTACGTTTATTTTTGTTTATTTTACATTTTATTTTTAAAAATTAGTAATAACTTCGCAATCAGTTCTAAATTTTTGTTATTAATGTAAAAGATTAGGGATGTAAAACAGTTTTAGCTTTACATTTTTCTCATTTTTGTAACTTTTTGTACCTTAGTTTTAAACGTTTCAATGAACATACCTATGTCTGATTATGGTATGAAATTATTCAATAAAAATTGTGCGCAGAAATTCGTACAATATTGTTTACAATTTAAATTACAATTTACAATTTACAATTTAAAAGGAATTATTATTTTAAAAGGAATTATTAACGAAAATAGTATGGCGAAAATATAGTATGACTTGTTAAGAAAATTTTTTATTAATATTTTTATTGAAAAAAGTCGAAGTTTTTATTAATATCTCGATTAATATTAAATGCATTAGTTGTCTTTCATACACTTTTTAATTTTTTTTTTTTATAATTCTTTGAAGTTAGAACAAAAAGAATTTTCTACATAAAATAATTTCACTTATTCTTATTCAATCCATGTATAATAAGAATTAAACTAATTAAAAACAATCAACATGTAACTTTCTAAATATTCGACCCTAAAGAGTTGTTTCTAAAATGATTAAATGCTAATTAATAATGGCATATTTTATTAAAACGAATCATCTCGATACTTTGCTGACATATCATGAATTTTGACTCCCTCTTTTAAATTCGGGGAGCCAAAATGCAGAATATTATTATGATCGAACTAATTATGATCGAACTAATTATGATCGAATTTTAACTAGAGCGTGAATATTTTATTGGAAGGAAATCAGTAAATCATAAATCATGTAAATGATATTTATGACTCAAATAATTCGGATTAAAATTAAATTTTTGCAGCAAAAAATGATAAAATTCTTTAGAATATATGGTATTGATTAAACTTTATTGAAAAAAAAGAAGAGAACTCACGATGTTCAGAATTAAAAAAAGCAAAGAAAATGAAACGTTAACAAAAGTTGCATTTATTTCAAATTATAATCATGAAATCTGAACTTACCACAAAAAAGTACCAAAGTAACAAAAAAAGTACCAAAAAGTATAAAATAATAGTTACAATAAATCCGAATTGCGTAAAATGAACTAAAACACTGGTTACATTTTTTGTTGAAACTCTCGCCTAGCAAAGACTTGAAGTTTTTAAAAGTAAAATGTACTAGACAATAATTATTCTAGGACTAGAAACCGAAAACCTAGGTCGAATTCTAAGAGGGGGTTCTATTTTTTTCCCTCACCAAAAATGTTATTTGGGGTTGGGGAAGGAGGCATCATTTGAAAGAAAGAGAGATAAAAAAAGTCGAACGTATTTTATTGGGATTGAAAGTATAATCAAGAAAAACAACAAGCTAATTATTTCATTTGATTCTCGTTAAAAAGTTTGTTATTTAATTTTGTAATTTGTATTTTTTAATAGGACTTCTCGCTAAAAAGGCAGTGGAGGCAGGACTCAGTGTTTCTCCTTATATAAAAACTTCTTTATCACCGGGATCCGGAGTAGTGACTTATTATCTGAAAGAAAGTGGAGTTTGCCCTGCACTTACGAAACTAGGATTTGAAATCGTAGGATATGGATGTATGACTTGTATTGGAAACAGTGGACCTCTTACTGATTCAATAGTAGAAGCGATTGAAAAGGTATAGTCGATAGTATTCTATAATTGTTTGTATTTTTTAATCGCTTGTATTTTATAATTGCTTGTATTCTATAATCGCTTGTTTTCTATAATCGCTAGTATCATTAATGATTCTCTATAAAAAAAACCATCTCATTGTAGATGAAAACATAAAATGCCAAATTTTGGTTAATTTTGAATTTTAAATTAAAAATGTGCTAATTTTAATTAGCGCGTTAATTTATGTAAAATATTTTTCATTAAGTGCGCTCTTAACAAATTTGTTGTTGTTTTGTGCTGAAAACAATATATACTAATTTTGTTTATTATTCGACAATTCTGTAGAATGAGCTCGTTTGCTGCGGAGTTCTTTCCGGAAATCGCAATTTCGAAGGAAGAATTCATCCTAATACAAGAGCAAACTATCTAGCATCACCTTTGTTAGTAATAGCCTATGCTATCGCTGGAACTGTCAACATTGACTTCGAGAAAGATCCTTTAGGTAAAAAAAAAAATTATTCGAACGACAATGCTTTTATAAACTTTTTTAGCTTTTTTTATAATCTCTTATTTTTTGTGCTAATTATTACACTGATTGTGCTAATTGTTACACTAGTTGTGCTAATTATTACACTAATTGTGCTAATTATTACACTAATTGTGCTAATTATTTTATAAACTATTTTATTTATTAACTAAGAATTGTGGTACAGTCAACTCTATGAATAGTGCCGCAGATTTTGCACAAATGAAACAAAGGACGCTCGAGTGAGAACAAAAGAAAAGCGGCATTATTTGCAGAGTTTTAGTGGCACTATTCATAGAGTTTTAGTGGCACTATTCACAGAGTTTTAGTGGCACTATTCATAGAGTTTTAGTGGCACTATTCATAGAGTTTTAATGGCACTATTCATAGAATTGACTGTAATTATTTATTTATTTGTGTACTAATTAGTTTTAAGAAGTATTCAAAGAAAGTAATTTAATTAAATTTTTCTTGGAACGCAGGTCGTAGATCTGATGGAACTAATATATATTTGCGAGACATTTGGCCTACCAGATCAGAAATTCATGCTGTTGAACAGAGATTTGTAATTCCGGCAATGTTCAAGGAAGTTTACGGTCGATTGGAAAAAGGCAGTAATACTTGGAGAAGTTTAAAGGCTCCTGAAAGTCAGCTATACCCTTGGGACTCCAATTCCACTTATATCAAAAATCCTCCTTACTTTGAAAATCTTACAAAGGTAAAATAGAAACAAATAATAGATACAAAATTCTGGAGTAATTAATTTGACATATTTATATCCTATCTTCCAAAAATCGAATAAAATTGATTTACATATTGATATATTTATATTTTAATATGTTTATGTTTATATTTTAATATGTTTAATTGAACTTGACTTACCTTTTAAATCTTTTCTTTAGGAACTTCCTAAACATAAGCCGCTAATGAATGCAAGAGTTTTATTAAATTTGGGAGATTCCGTAACAACCGATCATATCAGTCCAGCTGGAAGTATTGCACGTAATTCTGCTGCTGCAAGATATTTATCTAGTCGTGGGTTAGTCTGAAATCTTGAATTTATGAAACAACTAATTTTAGCTTTACAACATTTTAAGTTTACAAGTAATTTGTAATTAACTTTGGGCGCCCTTAACTTTGACCCGAAAGAAACTTTTAATTAACTTTTAATTTTTTATCAAAATAATAATAATAAAAATATATTTTTGTTATTATTATTTTGATAAAAATAATAAAAATATATTTTTGTTATTATTTTCATAAAAATAATAAAAATATATTTTTGTTATTATTTTGATAAAAATAATAAAAATATATTTTTGTTATTATTATTTTCATAAAAATAATAAAAATATATTTTTGTTATTATTATTTTGATAAAAATAGACAGAGAAATGCATTCTCCAGACAAAATATTTTCTAATTATTAGTTATTATTGTTATTATTATTTTATGTTTTTATAAAATATTTGTATTATACTTATTCGTTATAATTACGTATTTAAGAAAAGTTACTAACTTGTAACTGATGGTTTTTTGTATTCAAATTATTTACCATTATTTTATTCTACAGATTAACTCCTAGAGATTTCAATTCTTATGGAGCTCGTCGAGGCAACGATGCTGTTATGGCCAGAGGGACATTTGCAAATATTCGACTTGTAAATAAATTTATTGGAAAACCTGGACCTAGAACTATTTACATTCCAAATAATGAAGAGGTCTTTATTAAATTTCCAATTATTTTATAAACTTGATTATAAACAATATGAATATCTAAATTTTCTGAAAAGTACTTTGAAAGTCTCGTGTAAAAAATTTCAGAAATATTCTCAGCAATTCATTTTTGTATAATATATTTCGAGTATTATCTTGTTTAATTTCTAAGTGACTTGAAACGTAAATAAAATAAAATTAAATATTGACTAATAAATTTAATTTTAGATGGATATATTCGACGCGGCGGAGAAATATATTAAAGACTGTACGCCTCTGGTAGTTTTGGCTGGCAAAGAATATGGATCAGGTTCTTCTCGAGATTGGGCCGCCAAAGGACCTTTCCTTCTAGGAATTCGAGTAGTAATTGCTGAATCTTACGAGAGAATTCATAGGTAATTAAATAATTTAAAAGATCTAAATTTAATGAGATTTAAATTTTAATTAGCTTTAATTAATAATCTCTTTAAATAATAATCACTTTAATTAATAATCGTCTTAATTAATCATCGCTTTAATTAATAATCGTTTTAATTAATAATCGTTTTAATTAATAATCGCTTTAATTAATAATCGTTTTAATTAATAATCGTTTTAATTAATAATCGCTTTAATTAATAATCGTTTCAATTAATAAACGCTTTAATGATTAATTTTCTTTTTTTATAGATCCAATCTTGTTGGCATGGGTATTATACCACTTCAATATATTCCTGGAGAAAATGCTGAATCTTTAGGATTGACAGGATTTGAACAATTTGACATTAACATTCCAGAAAATATTCAACCGGGTCAACATATTAAAATTAAAACTGACAGTGGTAAAGAATTTGAGACAGTAGTACGATTCGACACTGAAGTGGACCTTACTTATTACAAAAACGGTGGCATTCTTAATTACATGATCAGAAAGATGCTTTGATCATTTGTTGGATACTGATTTAAACATTTTTCCAATAGTTATTCGAAATTCGTATATCAAGTGGTTTATGAATTGTTTTAAAATGACATTTTTAGGTGTAATTTATTTAAAGACTTTTATTTACAAAGAAGATAGTTTCATTTTTTTATTGAGATAAGATCTGTCAAAGATAATTTCGTGCTTTATGTCTTATCGGAACTGAATTTTTACTTTATTGACTATTTTTATATAAATTGTGTTGAATGTATACAATGAATAAAGCTAAATTATTGAAAATGTTGAAAATTTATTATTATTTAAAGACCTACGTGTATGAAACGAGGGTTCTTTCGAAAAAGTGGAATGTTCATTATTTGTGGTAGTTTGGTTAAATTTGAATAGTCTAGTAGTAAGTTAGTAGTCAGTAGTAGTTCGATTTAATAGTAGTTTCATTTAAAAGTAGTTTCATTTAATAGTAGTTAGATTTAACAGTAGTTCAGTAGTAAATAAGTAAAGAATAACATAAGTAATAACATAATAAAAAAACATAAGTTTTTAAAAAACACATTTAAAAAAATTTAAATGTTTATTTAAATTTCAAAACACTTAAAACTTTTATTCTTGATTATTTAAATTCTATTTACATTGTACCATGTGTGTTTTGTTTCTCACCATTACCAGTTCTAAATTTTTTTCTATACAAGCAACTGGAAACTTTGTACTCTCATTAAATTTAATTTGTACATTTATGTGGATGTACTTGCTTAAAATTATTTTATAAATATTTAAATTTGAATTAGAAATCTAGAAATTTGCATTATATTCATAATTTGTACATTTTCATCTTTGTATAGTTTCACCACTGTTCCACTGGTATTTAAGAATTTCACGATAATTTTTCTCCTTATTGTTACGACCGGAAAATTTCAGCTCAACCAAATGTTGATCAGTAGCTCCATACAAATGGCTGCTGTCGAAACAAAGGCTGTAAAGTGGACTGGAAATGCGACGAAGATTCATAAAGTATAGCTGGAAAAAGACAAACAAAAAATTGTAGAAAGCGAAACTCTATAGATTTTTAAATTTATACTCTATAGATTTTAAAATTTATCTCTATAGATTTATAAATTTTCATTTCTTTTTTATTCTTATTTAGTACTGAAAAGTAAGAGTACTTAGTTTTCAGTACTCTTTTACAAACGTTTATTTATAAATTATCTTATTTCGATTGCTTATTTTTGAGTAATCTTTTACAAACGTTTTTAAGCAAAAATAAGTTACCTGTACATAATTAATTTGACGCTGGTCCCATAAGACGGCTTTACAATTAAATTGAGCTCCAGTTACCATCGAGTATTGATAATCTGAAGAAATAGAATACATTGTGGCATCAGTAGGATCAGGCCAAGCACTAACGCACTTTCCGCTTCTATAACAGAAATTAAAAAATTACATTTTCATATTAAACATTTTTTTATTAATTACAAATCTCAATACTGACCTTAAGTCCCACTTTCTTACATAAGTATCATATCCACAGGTTAAAAGAGTTTGTGGATTGTCCCAGACCATATCTAAAATGCCTGCACCTCTTCTCCAAGAATGCTTCATAACATTTGATTCAGTACAGCTAAAGCAAAACATTTCAGTAAATAAATAAATATTTCAGTAAATAAATTTACACAGTACATAATTAATTTTTGTACAATTTGTAAAATACATAATGAAGAATAAATAATTACAAGGAAAAAAATTGGATGAAAAAAACTAATGATTGAAGGTGACACAATGAACATGGAGTTATTAAATTGTTTCACTGGCAATATTTTTAAATATAAATCTTAAAATGAAATCTTGAATGAAATAACAAATGATTTTGTTTATTTTTTATTTATGTTTATAATTTGTTATAATTTAAACATCGAATTTTCATAACAATTAAATGAAGAAACTTTTAGTTTGAAATGTTTTTGGCCTTGTAGTTGTCAAAATAAACAAAAAAATTTGGTCGATAATTTTAAATAGGCCCCATTTCAGTAATTTTAAAGGCTGGTGAAACTTTTGTAGTTTATGCATATAAATATTAATTAATATTTAATTAACTTGAATTAACTTTAATTAATATTGAATACTAATTAACTTTACAGGATATTAAATATGTAACTGTTAATTAAACAATAAATCACAAAAAACAATTTGTTGAAAAAAGTTTAAAATCTGGATTTGTGATACAAACTCCACTAGAGTGTTCATTGACGAACCTTTCAATGTCGAAAATATGGAGTGGTGCACCTTGGCCTATTCCTGAAGATCCTGCTGCAAATTTTTGTCCCGTAGGATCTGCTGCCAATGCCCAAATTCTATCATGAACATTTAAACATGTTGAGGGTACATTTGACATTGTTTCACCTGGTCTCATCCAAATTTTTATAGTACCATCTCCAGATCCGGAAATAACAACCTGTTGTGTTTCCTCTACTGCATTTACATCACTAGAATGAGCCCTTTCGATACTATAATACAAATGGTCGATATAATAATTTGTACCATCATAATAAAATGGTCCAGAATTATTGAGCGACCAAAATTTCAAACTACCATCCCTGAAAAATTGTAATTATCTCATTATTCGTCATCTTATTTATTATATAATATTTATTTATTCTAAATCTATTTTCTTACTGAATGGAGATTTTACCTATGACCACTGATAACGTAATCATCACGTACAACAAATTTGCATATGTCACTGCCTGTATGCAGTTGAGCAAATTTTACGTCATGGTAACTGAAAGGTTCTTTTCGTGCAAAACCAAAAAGTTGATGACCGCCACTCCACCATAAAGTGTCTTCGGTTAGTTGCAGCCATGGCATTAATTTTTTTCCTTGTGAGAAAATAATTCTTTTATCATATTTCCCATATTGCCAATTATGAGAAATTTGCCACTTTGTCCTCAAACAGAGAACAGGATTACATCTGTGAATAAATTAAACTCATATGTAATTTAGGAAGAAAAATGTCTAATTATATAAAAAATTAATTCATGAAGTTTCTACTTTTGTTTTTTTGTTTCTAATAATTTTTTATTAATTTAAATATAATTATTTATTAATTATTTAATAATTTTGAGTTTAATTTTAACGTTTTCTTCGCATGTACTTCTTACTGTACTTCTTTTATTTTAAAAAATATTCCAGTTTATGAAAAGAATTCTAGCTTATATGTTTAAAAAAGTGGTTACTCAAAAAAGTAGAATGAATTATTCTTAAAACTAAAAAAGTTAAATTTAAATACAAAAACGTAAATACAAAATAAAAATTTCCGAAACAATTATACATAATATTTTATTTATTATTACAACATATTATTTTTTGTAAAACAATGAAAACAAATTATTATTACCTTTTCATTCTAAACAAAAATGTAAAAATCATAAATTCTGACGAAATTTGGCAATAACGTTTATATTATTGCATACATTATGTGTATCGCAGTATATGTTAAATTATGCATATGTATACAAATATGGAATTGACGTAACATATATAACAGTTACACTATATCTAAACATGTTATTTCAGCACATAAATAAACAATAAAAAAGTGACATTTGATAATTTGACCTAGGATTTGACAATCAAAACGGAGCAATATCTAAACATAAACAAAAGTTGACATATGCAGAAATATCAAAAGAAAATCATTGTATTATTTCTAGTTGATGAGATATTTGACTGCTTTAAAATTAGGAATGTAAGGAAGACGAGTTTCGTAATAAAACGTCAAATATGATTTATTTTTTCACCATATATATCAGGTAGGAAACTGCAAAATATACAAAACCTAACCTAAAACATACCTTGCTTGAAATCTTTTCGAAGTTTGATTAGTAGCAAGAGTTTGCTTACTTTTCTTAACCCATAATATTTTATCACGAATAATTTCTTGAAAACGAGTGCATACTTCACTAAGTCTAACTAAATCGAATGCATGACAATAATCAAAAATTAATATAAGAGCATCAGACGGCAATGTGTCTAAACGCCAAACATCTGTCATTTTTACTATCAAATTTAGACTCACACCAATTAGGTGTAAAATACAAGTATGTACTACATACAATTGATACAAATAAACAAACAATTAACTGCACTTTACATACGCGAGCACTTTAATTTATTACCTACTGGCGTATGTGTGTTTGAGCACATCTGCTCTTTATTTATAAATATAGGCAATAACGTATCATCGTATTTGTCCCCCCATTCATAAAAAATAATTAATAGAGTAACAATAATGAGAATAATTAAGATAAGTTTACTTAAAAGTTTATAAATTATACAATTCATTCCTTACTTTGTAAAGTATTAAATTTATTAATATAACTAGCGCAATTATTATTTATTTTATTTAAAAGTTTTTTTTTTATTTTGTATTTATATTATTTTATTTTGTATTTAATTATTTTATTTTGTATTTAATTATTATATTTTGTATTTATATTATTTTATTATTATTATATTTATATTACTTACATATTATACTAAAGTTACAATATTATTTACATTACACTATTTTTAATCAATAATTTTATTACAATCTCAACTATTTAATATAATTTTATAACCACTTGCAAACTTATTACTTTTGTGAAAGCAAATTAATAAACTTGTAAAAATAGTAAAATATTTGTTTGTTCTTTCAGTCGACATTACAATTACAATTTTCTACTATAATTAATAATTATCCACGACAACTTAACACATATCACTACTATTATATAACAATATTTAATTACATTGATTACAAACAAATTGTCGAGTATATTTCTAAGACTTTGAAAATAGTTCATTAAACAAATTGTTTTTTATTTTTAGTTTTTGTTATTTTTGATTTAAGCTCAAGTTTTAAAATTATCAGATTTCTATAATAAAAAATGTGTACATTATAAAAAAATATAGGATTAAAGTTGTTAAATTTCTTAATTTCAATATTGTTGAACCTTACCTAAATTAGTTTGTACTTTTGTTTTATAAGTTGATTTTAAAACATACAAAGTATGAGTCAATTGATTCTTTTAAGAATCAGCAACATCACAGGTTTCCACAGCATCTTCTGGAGTTTGCCATGCCATTTTCTTCTTCGTGTCTGGAAAAATGTAAATAATTGTTCAAAAACATAATCAAGATATTTAAAATAATTTAAACATTTACATTTAATTTGCTCTGTTACTTCCACAATTAATTCGACAATACTTTCAACAACGCGCTTTGAATATAATAAAATAACATTTTAACGATTATAATTATTTTAACAATCAAATTTATAAATTAATTTAATAACAATCAAATTTAGGAATTAATTTATTTAACAATCAAATAAAAACAGAACTTTCTCTAAGAAAAACCATAAAATAATTAAACAGAGTGAAATTCAATATTTGTTGAATATAGAAAGTTTTTAAATACAACAAAAAATTAATAAAAAAAACCAAATTTCTTCTGTGAAGAAACAATTAGATTACATTTTAATTAAGTCAATTTTAATTTATTTTAACATTTTAATCTATGAAGTAATTGTTAATTATAAATAAATAAAGATACGTATGTATTAATATACCTGTTTCTGGTATCGAATGTTTTAAGTATGTAATGTAAAAAAGAAAATATAAAACAGAAGTGCAAACAGCTAACGAAGTGAAAATTCTTAGGGTAATTACTCCTCCAAAATTCTTATATAAAATTCCACTTATTAAACTGCCGATTGCAAAACCTGGAAATTAAATAGCATGAATTAAAAAAGATGTTAAGCAATTAAAAGATCAATTATATTTATTATTTGAATCAATAATAAAATCATAATATAATCATTGTATATTATACTGTAAATGTCTGAAAAATTAGTTCTTTTTCTATTTTATATTATTAAATAACCTTTTCCTTAAATAAATTCTTAAATAAATAACTGCCAATATTATAAAAAAATCCATCCTGAACTGAAAGAGTAGATTTAATTTTTGAAGGTACAATCTAAAATTAGTTTTCAAATAAAGAAATGTGTTGTAATGCGAGAATTTGGAAAAATATTGTTTGGCTTAAAAACAGTGATAATCTTCACTGGTGAAATCAACTGTCGCAAATAATTACCGAAACCGTCATCCATTCCAGCTACGATTCCTTGAACTGTTGCTGAGGTACCGGGAGGTGCAACTGCGCTTGCATAAGCAACAATAGAAGTATAGCATAATGCATAAGTTGGTCCTTGCATAAAAAATTCTACTAAAATCACCCACCATGGATTTGAAATTAAAGAAATCAATCCAAGTCTTAAAGCATAACAGGCAAAACAAAATGTAAAAATGTATCCATATCCGAATTTTTTCAGAAGTTTGCCTAAAACCAGACCATAATTAAAATGAAATTATTTCAAACACTTTGTTGCAATTGTTTTTTCATTTTTTTTTTCATTTTTAATTTTCATAAACTCACCAGACAGAGAGAAGAATATAACTTCGCCTCCCAATGTTTCAGCTGCAACTACTAAACCCTCTATCAATTTAATATGATGTTTTAAATTGGGCGTAGAAGCCAAATCCTCAAGATACCTAGAAAAATTGTAAAAAAGATTAAAAGATTTTGTTACCATTTTTTCTTATGTATTATAAATTTGAAATACATATCTATAGTATACTCTACTGACCAGAATAAAAAGTAAACAATAAAACTGTCAAAAATGCCAGCAATTGTAGCAAAACAAAGAAAAATTGCTATGGGTTTCATTCTTATTAATCGGGATACATCCTTTACGATAGTTCCAGTCCTTGACATAATTGGTAACTAAAAATTGCATTAATACGTGAAAAAAATAAACATTTTCAAAAATAATAAATAAATACGTCTATTTAATAATAAATGTGCAGGAAAAATTTGAATTAGTCATAACTGTGATTCATAATAATAAAAAAATTAATAATAATAAAAAATTAATAATAAAAAATTAATAATATTAATAAATACAATAATTAATAAATGTAATAAAAAATTATAATAAATAAATACATATAAGAAAAAAGTATCCAACATTCTCGTGTTCAAAATTGTGCAAGAAAAAAAATTTGGATTTATTCCGAGAGTTAAAGATATTTTCCTCTGCTTTTCTATTAATGATGGTTGACAATTATCATTTTACTGATGTATTTGGAATGTTTAGTGATGCGTAAAAAATATTACGAAGGGGATATAAATTTTTGTCACCTCTAACTTTGTGCAACATAATAAGTCAGCGAAGCCAAATATTAAGATGAGAATGAGAGCTGGAGTATATGTTTTCAAGTCATCATCTACGGACCACAAGTCAATTAAATATCCAGCTAAAAATGCAGTAATTCCAAAACCAATTGTTCCCCAAACTCGCTGTCTTCCATAACTCATCTCTCCTCCATTTCCTAAAAAAATACTCTACTTTTTAATTGTTTAATAAAATATTGAAAGTTAACAATAATTGTTGATAAAAAAGTAAAGAAATAGGAAGTACATAATAAATAAACAATAAATAAATAATAAATAAATAAAAAATAAACATTAAATAAACAATAAATAGATAATAAATAAATAATAAACATAATAAATAAACAATAAATAATTGATAAAAATACGAAACTGATAAAAAGGATTGAAAAATAATAAAGGGAAGTGAAAAAATCGAATAAATTAAAATGTTCGTACCAAGAACGTCAAAACAAATCGAATCGCTTATACAATTTGCAACATTAAATCCAATGTTTCCAATTGCCAATAAAATTACAAATCCCCAGAAAGTTGATGACAAATAAAGACAATCTGCTGAAAAGTTCTCACAGGTAATATCGCATAACAAATTATAATTTATGGATTTATTATCATCTGATGATAGAAAACATGATGAATTTTCGGAGAATTCTACTTTCGACGACGAGTAAAAAAACATTCTAGATGTGAAGTTGGTTCCATCCTCGCAAGACCAGCTGCAATTGGTTTTTTTTCCTTCTCTGCAATCATTCCCTAGATATATTTTCTGAAATGTACATATTTTATGGAATTAATTCTTATTATACTTTATAAGTATTCGATAAAAAGAAAACTAAATGTTGTTATTGATTGTTCCCTTGTTATTTATTATTATCATTATTATTTTTATTATTATTATTATCATAATTATTATCATTATTATTACCATTATTATTATCATTATTATTATCATTATTATTACCATTATTATTATCATTATTATTATTATCACTATTATTAAATTATCACTCATACCATAGAATCACAAAAGCCAACTTGTGCAGTTGAAATATTTTCAAACTGGTTTTGTAATAAATGTGGTCCAGACAAAGGCGGAAGAAGATACAGTAGAATAAAGCAAGTACTCGTTATCGTTAATAACAAAATAAATATATATTTTCGACACCCTTGAAAATAATCCACTAAGAATCCAAAAGTAGGTTTTGCAAGTAGATACAAAATTGGCAAAACTGATGTAATACTGCCCATAATAACAGGAGAAACACCAAGTTGCTTTCCATATACCGTCATAAATGGAAGAATTGGACCTAGGGCTAATAAAATCATAGTATGTAATTTAGAAATAGAATAGAATAGTAATTTTAATACAAATTTTTACAAATACAATTTTTAATAATTTTTAATACAAATTCATTAATGTCCTAAACATTTTTATAAAAATTAGAAATTGGTCTTAAAGAACAGTGAACGTATTAAAAAAATACTTTCTCATCGATGAAAATGTAAAAATAGAATTTCAACGTTTCGGAGTCGAAATAAATTCTCTCTTCAGAATTGTATATTTAATTACTTATAACAAAACGATTTTCAATACTTCTGTCTCTCGTACTCCAAAAGCTTTAAAAAGCGTCAAAGTATGCGAGACAAAAATTGTGTTTTACTTTACGATCTACTAAATCAATGTGTAAACTAAACAGTTAAAAATACTACTTAAACTTTTATAAAACAGGACATTTACTGCAAATAGATTTTTTATAAAACGCTATTCTTAAGACATTTTTTTTATCAAATTATTAGTTAATCTTGTAACTGTCAGAAACCTATTTTTGGTAAACAAAATAATTTAAAACAAAACTAATAGTTTTGTTTTAAATTTAATGCAATTTTAATGAAAATGAGAATGTAAAAATTAAAATCTTTCCAAAAAATGTCTTAAGAACTTTTAAGAAACAGTTTTTAAAAACCTTAAATGAACATCTTTAATTTTAATAATAACTCGTATCTTTAATTTTAGCTTTAAATTTCGAACACAATAATATTAAGAATATTTAAATAACATAGAAACTGTAACGAAGAATTTCAAGAAACTTAGCGAATAATTTTCTCAAAAAATTTGTGAAAAGTAGAGAAATGGAGCAACAGCTTTAAACTAATAGGTAATTAAAGAAAATTATAATAATAGAAATAATAAAATAAAACATAGTGTACCTGCCATGAAACAGAAATAATGCGCCTTAATAGGCAGCTGTTTATAATTAATCTTCATCTCTTCAGTATTTTCTTTTTTTTTCACAGCAGTACCGAAATTATTCTACTGAAAGTAATATTTCTTCTTTGATCTCCGGTACCTGATAATATCATCTTTTATCACTTTGAAGTCTGGAAAAAGAGCATTTTGTGACATAAGAGTAAGATTGCGAGTATATTTGACAATAAATTTGTTTTATATAGACGTTATAAGATAACAATTTTAGTATCCCAGAATGATAAGGGATTAAACTTTAAATTGTGATAATGTTACATTATATATTGGATTAAAAGATATCATAGTAAAAAATGTAAAATGTAGACAGTAAAAAATGTATATCAAAAATAAAATATAAATACATTTTTCAAAATGCGATTACATTTTACTTACAAATTTTTGCACTTGTAAAAGAATTTTTCTACAAATTTGTCTAATTTATAACACATAGAAATCTGTTTTTTAATGTTACAAATGCATGTTTCGAACATTATGAAAGAGTTCACTTTTAAAAATTATATTCAATGATTTATAATCAATAAATTAATGTGTCTGTCAGTTTGAAAGTTGTAGAAGTTTTTGAATTTTCAAACATCATCTTAAGTATTTTTTTAATATTTAATTTTTGTAATCTTGAAGGTACTTCCTGGTATTACGTTTTTTGTACAACAAATTGTTGCTTAATGATGGAACATTCTTGTTTTTCTTGTATCATTCTTTTAATTGGAACTCTTTTTCTTCTAATTCGAGATGTAGCATTTTGTCTCTAATATGTGAAATATGGAGAAACTTGTACAGTTCCAGAGTGACTAATCATCAGACTTTCGCAGGCAATTCTCTCTTCACGCATGCATTTTGTTCAACAGGGCCGTAACTAGTAGAATTTTTCATCTAAAATTAAATACAATAGAATTAAAAATTATAACAAATCAATTTAAACAGTTTTTGATTTTTCTTGAAAATTGTTGTCAACTTATAAGACGATTTTACGATTCATAATTTTATAATAAACGTAAAATAATTATAAAAATAATATATAAATAAATGTAATATAAAAATTTGAAAATGGTCCAATTTTTTCGTCATAAACTGCAGTTAATCATGATTAAGAATCGTAAATTGACGAACGTACGAAATCCTCATACCAATTTAAGAAAGACTGGATGACGAAGCTCCGATACTTTATTATATATCCATTGTTTTGTTTGCTCCAAATTAACTCTAATTTTTTCTTTATTAAATCCCAGCTACAAATGCTTACAAATATTTTAAAATAGAATGAGCCTGTATTCACGAGAAATCTGAAAAAAACAAGTTTGAATTAATTTTGCATTAAAATGTAGAACAAAAAGAGAAAGTAAGGGAAAAATGTAAAAGAGGATTTAGTAAAAAACGTAAGAAAATAAAGAAACAAAAGTTAAAAATGACGAAAAGAAGAAAAGAAGAAAAGAAAAAATTTAGAAAGAAATATAGCAAGAAGAAAATTGAATAAAAAAAAATCTAACAAGTTAAATAAAAAATAAGGAATCTAACAAAGAATTAAATAAAAAAATAACGAATCGAAAATTGAATTAAAAATAATGAATGTAACAAAGACTTAAATAACAAAATAAAGAATGTAACAAAAAATTAAATAAGTATACCCGTAAAAAATAATTTCAAAGTATTTTCAAAGTGTTAAATCATAGATGTAAAATTCTTAAATAAATATTATTATATACACTATACTTTTCAGTGGCATTTAAATACGTTATCTTCATTTGATACGCAAATTCGCTCACAGTTGGGTATGTGTTTTAACTTTCTGTCTGATCATCTCATTTTCTATCAGTTAATTATAAACACTGTTTCAGTGTTGAGGATCAAATTGATTCAGAACAAAAGCATAAAGTGTATTATAGATTATTTACTCAACAAAAAGAAGTTCATTCTGCAAAGTTGAAAATGAGATTAAAAACAACCAAACTTTTATCTACAGGAATTATTTTTCTTATTTATTTGCAAGCCCAAGTTTTTGCTGAGAAACGTAAATATAAGTTGTTGCTTTTTTATGAAAATAAAAATCTATCAGTTGCAGCTATATTTTATTGAATGATGCTTGTATATTTTAGAAATTTGTTGAATGTATTTTCCTTCATTTAGTGAAGTTCTGTTTGGTGGATGGCGAAAAAACAAAAAAACTTATTTCTTTCACGTGTTCAAATTTAAGTAAATCAAAAAGTGATGTGGAATGCGTAATAGCAATCGACAGGCAAGTAATTTCAATTTTGTTATCTAAATTTTGTAATTTCAAATTTGGAAAAACTTAGAAAATGAGTTTCATTATATTAAAAATTGATATCATTGAAAATTGAATTACGAATTAATAAACTGGTCGTTATTGCGGTTAATAAATAAAATTAATAACTTAGGTGAAGTACTAAATGAACGAATAAATGAAGAACTAAATGAACGACTAAATGAACAATTAAATGAACAACTAAATGAACGACTAAATGAACGACTAAATGAACAACTAAATAAACGACTAAATGAACAATTAAATGAACGACTAAATGAACGACTAAATAAACAATTAAATGAACAATTAAATGAACAACTAAATGAGCAATTAAATGAACGACTAAATGAACGACTATATGAACAATTAAATGAACAACTAAATGAACAACTAAATAAACGACTATATGAACAATTAAATGAACAATTAAATGAACGACTAAATGAACGACTAAATGAACAACTAAATGAACGACGTAATGAACGATTAAATGAACAACTAAATGAACAACTAAATAAACGACTAAATGAACAATTAAATGAACGACTAAATGAACGACTATATGAACAATTAAATGAACAACTAAATGAACAACTAAATAAACGACTAAATGAACAATTAAATGAACAACTAAATGAACAATTAAATGAACGACTAAATGAACGACTAAATGAACGACTAAATGAACAACTAAATGAACGACTAAATGACCAATTAAATGAACAACTAAATAAACAACTAAATGAACAATTAAATGAACGACTAAATGAACGACTAAATGAACGACTATATGAACAATTAAATGAACAAATTAATGAACAACTAAATAAACGACTATATGAACAATTAAATAAACGACTAATTGAACAATTAAATGAACGACTAAATGAACGACTAAATGAACGACTAAATGAACAACTAAATGAACGACTAAATGAACGACTAAATGAACAATTAAATGAACAACTAAATGAACAACTAAATGAACGAGTAAATGAACAATTAAATGAACGACTACATGAACATCTAAACTAACGACTAAATGAACAACTAAATGAACAATTAAACGAACGATTAAAAGAACAACTAAATAAACGAGTAAACAAACGATTCAACTATAAATTAAATTAACAACTAAATTAAAGACAAAATTAACAATCAAATTGTTCTTTAATAGGATATCTTGCCTCAAGCTTTTAATGAATTATCAAGTTGATTTTATGACAGTGGAACCAGAAGATCTTAGAGTCATAGGAATGGCTGATGATTATAATAATAAAATTCTCGTAACACACGAATTAAGAATTTGGGAGAATGGTAAAACCGATTTAAAATATTAGTTTTTTTTCGTTTTCTTTTAACCATATTCAAGATTATATTGCTAAATTATATTGCTAAACAAATTTAAAAATAGTAATTTAATGTAAAATAAACTTGAAAACAGTAATTTAATGTAAAATAAACATGAAAATAGTAATTTAATGTAAAATAAACTTGAAAATAGTAATTTCATGTAAAATAAACTTGAAAATATGGTTAATATAAAATATAAATATATAATAATTAATCAACAAAATATAACAATCTAAATACTTAATTAGAACGTTCTAGCTATCAGTTGGTTACAATAATCCGCAAATCAGTACCTGATGTATGGCACATTGCAAAAAAACGTTTTTGTTCTTCTGGACTCGAACCGAGTATTTTTGCACTTGATTATTTAAAAGTTAGTATCAGAAAGATTTTCAATTCATCCGCTAATATAATACTAATTGTCCAATATCTCTTTTTGCAAGTATTTTGAGAATCAGCTTATTATTCCACGCTGCAATTCGACAAAAACTTTATTAGAAAACAGATTATCAGCTCTATCACAATTTTTTGAGTCAGCTTGCATCAGCGGTTCTTGGACAAGTGATCGACAATTTGACAATCAATTAAGTAATTAGTTATTTTGAAATCACATTTCTTTAAATATTTTTCAATAGTTACTCAATTTTTCTTTCCTTGTTCATAGGAAAGTATTTTTTGAGTTAATTTATTTTAAAACTATTTTAATAAAAAATATTAACTGAATTTGATGCAAACTTGTATTAATTGTGTTTTAAAAGAATTATATTAATTACATTTAATAAAATATTATATTAATTACATTTAATAAAATATTATATTAACCACGGCTAAAAGGTACTTATTTTGTTCGTATAGAGAGAAAATATAAAAATTTGTGCTCTCAATGTGGAAGTCCTAGCAGTTGTTCTTTTGAAAATAAATATTTTGGTGAAGAAGAAGTTTTATTGTGTTTAACAGACGGGGATGGAGACATTGCCTGGTCTCGTTTAGACTACGTTCATCGACATTTTAAAGTAATGAAAGTAATTTCAAACAATGCTTCCCTATGAGGAAGCAAAAATACTCACACCTTTTGAAAATTTTCAATAACGATTTTTCAGGAATTACACGACGACAGCGAATATTATTTTCTCTGTTTGAACAGTTCCTTGAAAAATTTAACAGATCCTGATCCATGTGTTTGGATGGAAATTCCTTGGAGAACTGTGATTGCCAGGAAGTAAATAAATCCTTTAATAATTTATCTCACAAGTCCTCGAATCTGGAAACACAAAAATAATAGTTAATATATTAATTAATAATGATTAAATTATTTTTGTGAGGCAATTTAAATGAGGCAAAAAGATTTATAAAAATTTAAATTTATGAGACAAAAATAAATGTAAATAAATGTATTAAAATTAAATTTAAATTTTCAGGGATGTTGCTGAGGCGGTAAAGAAATTCATTAATTATGAAGCAAATGGAGTAGATGACTCTTTGTCTCTTCTTCAAGAAGATATTCGAAGGATTCCAGTAAACGTAGACTCTTTTAGAACCCCAAATGATTATTTAAAGATATTATGTAAACAAATTTCTGTAGAACCACTTAAAATTGAAAGATGCATTTGATAAAATTGGAAGATTCATTTGATAAAATTAATTTCGGATAAATTTCTTATTGCAGTAATTTATATTAATTAGTTTTTCGTTGATTTTGCTTCACTTTTGAAACCACTGTGATTTTTCAAGATGATATCTATCAATATAATATCAAGATAGTTATAAAACATAGTTATAAAATCAAGAATATAGTTATAAAATTGTTTAACGTTATTTTTGAAGCTGTTGAATTTTAGTTTTAAAACTATTGAATATTATTTTTAGTTCCCGAGTACTATGCATTTAAAAATCACTTACAGTGTAAAGAAAATAAAAGAGCAGTGAAATGGTGCGTGGTCTCAAATTTAGAGGCTGAGAAATGCGAGTGGATTTCAAAAATCGCTAATAGTTATGGAATAGAGCCTTTCATTAAATGCATACAAAAAAAGAACAAAGAAAATTGCGTAAAGTCAGTACTTAATAAGCAATCTGATGTTTTTTCTGTAGAACCACATGAGGATATAGAAATTAAAAAGTGGGTATAATAAAAGAAAACTGTTTTCTTATAATAAAGAGAAATAGATAAAGAGAAATAGATAATAGATAAAGAGAAATAGATAATAAAGCAAAAATCTAACAATAAAGATAAATTATTCATAATTTATTAATAATCCTGTTTTGCAGAAAAGGTCTTAAGCCAATCGCACACATGGTTTCTAAAACAGACGTTTATGAAAATAAAATAATCCCGGTTGTGAGAAAGTTTTCCAATTTTTATTCTCTGCAGGATTTAAGACAACATAAAGCTTGTTTTACGAGCTATGGAGATGCTGGTATTAAAATGAGACTAGGATCAACGTAGTATTAAAAAATAATTGGACTAAAATTATAAATCAAAGTCGATTAGAATTTTTTAAAATATTTTTTAAAAAAAGCACTAAATCATGATAATTAAATTTTATCAAAAGGTTGTTATTTTCAGGTTGGAATACTTTTCTTTTCATGATGAAAAATTTGACTGGTGATAGTAATTGGTATTGCAAAGACAAGGAAATGGTTTCGCAATTTTTCACTGAAATTTGCATTTCGGATTTAAACAAAAACAATAGTTTTCCGAAGAATTTTGTTTCGCCAGTTTTAACTGATAGTAAGGAAGTTTTTCAATTTTAGCTAAATTAGGCGAATTATTTTACATCACAAATTAAGTGAATAATAAAGAAGTTTAAATAATTGCAGATGAACGTACTGACAAAACAGCACTAAATTGTTTAAATTTCGAGGGTGGTGATGTGGCTTTTATTAATTTAAGCTCAATTGCACACTATTATCCAGGTAATTTAAATTTATTACATTCTCACCAATAATTTCATTTGTACGATTTTTGACTATTGACAATTTTTCTTTTTAAACGGCTCGCTTGTTTTAGAACATAAATAACTAAAATTTTTACCGTTTTCTTGTATTTTTAGGCTCCCTGGATAATATTTACAGGACGCTTTGTATTAATGAAACGAAATCTAATCATGGAAAAATAAAGAAATGTTATTTAAGTTGGAAAACTCAGGGATCAGTAAGTTTTGTTCCATATGATAAATCATAAAATATTATCTGTTGATTATAAAATGTTTTCGCATGAATATCTAGAATGTTATGTATCTCTTGATTATAAAATATTATCCCTTGATTATAAAATTTTATCCCTTGATTATGAAATTTTATCCCTTGATTATAAAATTGTATCCCTTGATTATGAAATTTTATCCCTTGATTATGAAATTTTATCCCTTGATTATAAAATTTTATCCCTTGTTTATGAAACATCTCTTGATTATAAAATATTACATTCTGAAAATTAAATTTAGAAAATACTGTACTTTAAATTGACGTGTATTAACTTTGATTTCAATAGTTGATGGTTAATGGAAACATTTCGAAAATGAGGATGGATGAAATTTATCTAACGCTTATGGATATTGATAAATTATTTAAAGGATTTCAAGGATCAAATTCTTTCTTGTCACTTTATGGACCCTTCGATGGGGAGAGCAATATAATTTTTTCCGTAAGTTGTTTTTCAATAAATGTGTAAGAAATAAAAATGGAAATAAAAGAATCTTTAAACTTAGTAAATAAAAAACTAAATAATAAAATAAAAGAATAATAAAATAAGAATCTTTCTAGAAGAAGAAAATAAGAAAATCTCTTTTGAAACTATAAACTATACTTCATTTCTAATTGAAATTAAAGTAAATGACTTGAAAATATACTTTAGTTTACCTTTTTAAGTATTTTAAAAATGTTGCGCACAGATGAGTTTGCATATAAACTTTTATATTCACCGAGAATAGAAAAACAGTTAGAATAAACTGCAAAAATGCCATATTCGATAACAGTCCCAAAGTAACAGTACCAACTTTTTTTCTTCTATTACCAGTTGTAGATTTTGAATACAATTTCTTTTCCAGGCACTAGCTTCAATAAAAATCAGTAATTAATTACTAACCCAAAATGCAATTATTCTCATATTTTGCATTAATTGCATTAGTTCTTTAATTTCCTTTTTATCTGTCAATCTTCTTGAAATACAGTTATTCATCTTGACGTTAATTTTCTTTGACAAATCGAGTTTACGGTTTTTTCTTCATCTTCGAAAGATTGATGAACATGATGATTAAATACTTCCTCTTCCGTGTTCTGAAAAATACAAAAAATCATGACATTTTTATCACACAAATAATTATTAGAAATATTAGGTATAATATTAGATATAACTCGATATAATATTATAGATATAATATAATTATTAGAAATACTGAATAAGAGTAGTAATTAAAATTAGTAGAACTAAAATAAAAGCAGTTATTAATTCCAAAGAAGACATTTTAATAAATTTGAAAATAACCCTTTTTCAATTTCAGGAAAACACACAAAGTTTAGAAAAAGATATTGATGGGTTTCAAAGCAGTTTAAGTTACCAAGAAATATTAGAAGACCTTAATGCGAATAAACAAAAGTGCAATAGCGCGAATCTTCTGCAGAAGAGAATTTATTTGATAATTTTTCCAATTCTTATTTACTTCTCGAAAATGTAGCTCTGAACATAAACTTGAATCTTAAAAAGAATTCAAATAAAAATGAATGCATTTTAAGAATGCATAATAATGCATATTTTTTAAGAATTTTAAAACGATTTTAAAATATTTTAAAATCATTTTAAAATCATATAAAATGAAATGTTTATTATTTGTAATTTTGCCAATAATTTGCAACATTAAAAAAATCACGTATCTGCAAATTGGCTGTTATTTTTAAAGAGAGAGAATAACCAGTTCCAATAAATGTGAACTAAAATGCACTCACACGTGAAATTTATTCCTTTGGTATTCAAATTTCAGTGTTAATTTGTGAGATAAGTATTTACGATTAATTAGAGAACATGATTTTAATCTTTCGACATTTTTAATTGTAGGATTATTATTGTTTTATAATTTTTGTACACCTGTTTTTGCCAAAAAGAAAAATAAACCCAAGTTATACGAAATCTTTGCAAATTATGTTTATAAATGTTTATTAGTTATTTTTATTATCATTTCCGCAGCTATTTTTATTCTCATTCTTGCCACAATTTTTTAACTACCATCATTTACAAATTATTTTATACAAAATTAACAATGAGACAAACGAATAAGAGTGGCAATTATAAAAATGAATTCATCAGAACAAGAAAAATGGACAATAATTGAAAATTCTTGTTTCTGCAAATTATTTGATACTTTTGAAGAGAAAGAATAACCAGTTCCCAAGGATGTGAACCGAAATTTACTCACACACGTGAAATTCACTCCCGCAAGATAGATCCACTGCCTTTCAACTTTCAGTATGATCAACGCATCTAACTTGTTTCGTACTCCGTTGCTTCAAAACTGAAATCACAAAGGCGATTAAAAAACATTGTTTAACTTGTGAGAAAAATAGTGATTTTTAATTGGAAAAGATGATTTTTCAACATTCGGTATTTTCAACAATAGGAATAATATTATTTTACAATTTTTATTCACCTCTCTTTGCTAAGAAGGAAAATAAACGTAAGTTATTGTATAGATATACGCACTCCTTGCAATTAATCACTCGTATAAAAACTGTCCTTCACTTGCACTTTACTTCCTCTCGCAAATGAAAATCTCGCAAGGAAAGTTTTTTACTACTGAAACTGAAAAATGTAATTTACTTTGATATTTAATATTTTCGTGCTTTATTCAATAAACACAAGAATTTGCTGTTAATTTAAATTCATATTAATTTAAATTATTTCAAGAAATTTCAATTGTATGTTAAAATTCACAGTAGATGATCAAAATCCAATTGTGATATTAATTTCAATTAGAAGAAAACAAAATAAATTCATAGAGCATAATTCATTCTTAATTTATTCAATACCAAACAACGGGTTTAAAATATTTTATGTAGCTTATTAATTTTTATTGTTTGCTTTTTGCGCAGTCAGGTTTTGTCTAGTGGAAGGTATACACGTTAACCATTTTATGATAAATGGTTGCCAAAAACTAATTAATCCAAATAATAGCAGAGTAGAATGTATTACAAAAACTGACAGGCAAGTATGACGAAAGCAACAATTTTATTGTTATCGATATTCATTTCAATAAATGAACATTTACATTTATTGTTAAATAAATAAACATTTACGTTTATTGTTAAATAAATAAACATTTACATTTATTGTTAAATAAATTATAATTTACATTTATTGTTAAATAAATGAACATTTACATTTATTGTTAAATAAATGAACATTTACATTTATTGTTAAATAAATGAACATTACATTTATTATTAAATAAATGAACATACAATAATAATTTAACATATAATAATAATAAATTAACATATAATAATAAATTAATATATATAATAACAATAAATGAACAACATACAAAATTTCATTCGTATTTTGTTTTCACTTTGCAGAGTAGAATGTTTAAAATTGTTAATTACTGATAAGGCAGATTTTATGTCTGCGGAACCGGAAGATTTACTCGCTTTATCATTAAACAAAGAATACAACAATAAGATTCTAGTCACACATGAATTAAGATTTTGGGAAGAAGGTAAAAACCAGTATACAATGTAATTAATCGTTTGTTAAATTTTAAACTAAGATTTTTATTTTAGCAAATTCTTATTATAAGACAGTGGTAGTAGTTCGAAAAGATATTGAAAATTTATGGCACACTGAAAATAGACATCTCTGTTTGCCCAGCTTCGAAATAAATTCCGAATTTTTAGATTACATAAAAGTAAGTTTACAATTAATTACAAAGTAGAAACTAGAAATTAAAATTAATTACAAAGTAAAAATTAAAATTGATTACAATGAATTACAAAGTAGAAAGAATATTTTTTACAAAGAATGCCACCTAATTTCTTTAAAATCAAAATATTTCTTGATATCTTTTTTATCAGTTTTTGGAGTCAAAATTCGTTTTGTCCGACTGTAGTCCAGAGAAGAGCTTATTAGAAAATAGATTATCAGCTTTGTCTCAATATTTTGAATCAGCCTGCATCAGTGGTCCATGGGCAAGTGATCATCAAGTTGACATACGATTGAGTAAATATTCTTGTGTATCGTTATGTATCGTTAAAATAAATTTCAATACGCAATATAATTTTTAAGAACAAGATTTTTAATTAAGAAACGAATTTTATCAAACTCTCCGTGTTCATAACGACAAAGTTAATTTACTTTTCGATAATTCTCATTTTGACTAATATAATTTTTTGTTCAATTTTCATTTGACTTCAAAAATTAAAAATTGTAATCTTTCAATTTATGTTCCATTTTAATTCGTATTTTAATTCTTTATAATTTTAATTCGTATTTTAATTTTGTATAATTTTAATTCGTATTTTAATTTTGTATAATTTTAATTCGTATTTTAATTTTGTATAATTTTAATTTGTCTTTTATTTTTTTATAATTTTAATTCGTCTTTTATTTGTTTATAATTTTAATTGCATTTTAATTTTTTATAATTTTAATTGCATTTTAATTTTTTATAATTTTAATTTGCATTTTAATTTTTTATAATTTCAATTTACATTTCAATTTTTTATAATATTAAATTGCATTTTCAGTTTTTATAATTTTAATTCGTTTATTCAAATGTGTTTCAATTTATGTTCAATTAAATTGTGTTTAAATATAATCTATAATGATTATATTTAAAAATTAAATAAAATTGAAAGTAAATAAATTGAAGAAGAATTAATAGATTTTTTAATAGATTTCAATATTAAAAGAAGTGATTTTTCCTCAGAAAAGAAATATCCAAATCTGTGCTCCAGGTGTGAAAATAGTCTCAAATGCTCCGATGAAGATAAATTTTACGGAAAAGAAGGTGTTTTGTTATGTTTAACAGAAGGTGGAGGAGATGTTGCATGGGCAAAATTATCTTTCGTTAAGCAACACTTTGAAGTACTTTTTAAATTTCATCATAAATAAGAGCAAGAAACTTGTTAAAAAAATACTTACATTTTTTAATGTTTCAGCGATTTGAAGGTAAAGAAGATTATAGATTTTTGTGCCCTGATGGTTCAACTAAAGAATTAACAGAAGATCCTTGCGCTTGGTTTGAAGCACCCTGGACGACGACGATCGCCAGAAAGTAGATGCATTTTTTAAAAACAATACCTAAAAAAGAGAATAAAAATTAAAATCAAGTTTACAAAAATTTTCAGCTACTTTAAAAGAATTATTCTGAATTTTAAAATTCAATTTTAAAATCACACTGATTTTTGTCACTGAACGTTTAATTTTCGTTTAATTAAACGTTCATTTTTTCAGAGATGTCGCTGAAGAAATTTCAAGATCTGCATTTAATCAAAATAGTGTAGAAAACAATGGTTTTAAGCTTCTGGAATATGATTTTCCTAGAACTCCAATAAAAACTGAGATGTTAAAATCACCTGAGGATTATTTAAAATCTCTATGTAATGTTTTTGAACTTTTCTTTAACTTCGTGTCTTTCTTTTTTTAATTTTTAGACAAAAATTAAATTTACTGCTTGTTTATAGTTTATTCTCTACATAGAATTTTTGCTTTATTATTTTCTGTTGAATAATAAAGTAAAATAAAATAATTAATAACATTTCATTAATTGATTTACAATTTATGCTTTTAATTAATTTTTTTCTTCCCGACAGTTCCTGAATATTATTCCACAAAAGATTACATACAATGTAAGCCAGATCGACGCATAAAATGGTGTGTGGTTTCAAAATTAGAGGCAGAAAAGTGCAAATGGCTTTCGTATGCTGGCAACAGTTATGGAATAGAGCCTTTAATTGAATGCATACAAGAAATGGACACAGAAAGTTGCATTGATTCAGTAAAAAATAAAACAAGCGATATTTTTGTAATGAATTCAATTCAGGAATTTGAAGCTAGAATGTTGGTAAATCAAAGAAACAATAATTCAACACCCAGGAAAAAGAAAACCTATTGAGGAATTTCTTTGTGAATCGGAGATTTTAAGAATGCGGATTCACAATTAACGTTCTGAATCGGAATTGGTCTTAATCGGTGATATCTATGTGATCTCCTATTGGGCTATTGATGAGAAATTTTCTGCGAATATGTTTCATCTATTTTGACAATTACGGAGTCCAGCAACATTTTCAGGTTAGACTGTCAAAAACAATAAATCGGAAACTTCCGATTCAAGCCACTCAAAGTTAGGGTTGCGTTGGTAAATTACCTTAAGCAAATTACATGGTTTTTTACCGGTAATTTACTGTCAAAAACCGGTTTTCTACGCGTAGGAAACGTAAAATACCGGTAATTTACAGTTTTCTACAGTAAAATACTGTATTTTACCGGTATAAGACTCAAAGTTACGCGTAACTTCACAACCCTACTCAAAATTGCTCTACTTTGAGTAGGATTTTGAGTGGCTCGAATCGAAAGTTTCCGATTTATTGTTTTTGACAGCCTAACCTGAAAATGTTGGCTCCGATTCATAATTGTCAAAACAGATTCAGAAAATTTCTCGACAATAGGAGATTACATAGATATCACCGATTAAGACCAATTCCGATTCAGAACGTCAATCGTGAATCCGCATTCTTAAAATCTCCGATTCACAAAGAAATTGCTCAATAGGTTTCTTTTTCCTGGGTAAGTTACACTTGTTTACGAGAAGATTTTAATTTGCAGGAAAGGATTAAAACCAATTATACACATGGTGACTAAAAAAGATAATCAAACAGCAGCGTTTGTAAAAAGGTTTACAGGATTGAATTTTTTTAAAGATCTAAAAAATCACAAAGCTTGTTTCTCAAGATACAGAGATATTGGTAATGAAAAATACAAAATTTATTTATTACATTAATTGATAATATTTTTTAGTTATAGCTTCAAAGTAGAAACAAATGCTATTAAAAAATTATAATTTCAAAAAAAAAACTAAATAAAGTAAACAAGGCTTCCCTAAGAGGAAGCAAAACCGATTAATTAAATTTTATTATGATATAAAAATACATTTAAATATTTTAGGATGGAACACCTTTATCTATTTAATGAAAAATGTAACTGGTAACAATGACTGGTACTGTAAAGACAAAGAAATGGTTTCCCAATTTTTCAAAGAAAGCTGCGTATATGATTTGAGCGAAAAAAATTCCAGTTTTCCGAAAAATCTTTATTCACTGTGTTCGCATAGTAAGAAAAGCATTTTGAAATTAGCAAATTGAATACAAATTTTCAAACCAGTGTTATATGAAAATAAAAATATTATTTTTGCTTTATTTAGCAGAGTTTAATAATATAAACAACTCGGAGCTAAATTGCCTGGATTCTAATATTGCCGATGTGGTATTTCTTAATTTCAATTTACAGCAATTGTCAAGTAAGTTTTTAATAAAAAAAAAAAAAAATGCAAATATACATTTGTATTTGCATTTTCAAATACCTTTCAAATACAAAATATTATTTTTGGTCAAACATTCTAAAACAAAATATTATTTCAATATAATAATGATCGATTTGGGACAATTATTAAAATAACTTTGAAATTATTGTTTTACAGAATATGAGATTTATTACAAAACTCTATGTAGCGATGAAACTATGTTCAAAACATACAAAAGACAGGAGTGCCTTTTATCTTGGTCAACACTTGGATCGGTAGGAAAACAAACATTTTTTAAATTTTGTCCATTTTAATTTAACAAGTTTTATTTAACATTTATAATTCAACAAATTAAATACATCAGGATTTATGACTTCAAATTTTAAAAACGCGAACAAAACTTATATTTGTATTGTTGTATTATTTATATACATTAAAATTAAATAATTGATATTAATTATTGATATTAATTATTTATATTAATTATTGATATTGATATTGACATTAATATGTATTAAAATTCATACTGAATATTATTTTCAATTGAAATTTAATTCTTTTCAATGTAAATATTGTTTTCATATATTTAAATTTTTTTTTACAGATAATGGCAAATGAAGATATATCATCTTCAAGAGAAGAAGATATTTCACTACTTTTTATGGATCTCAATAGATTATTTGGCAAAACTTATGATAGTTTTACTTCTTTAATATCCCTTTATGGTCCATTTGATGAAAAAACAAATGTTATTTTTTCTGTAAGTAAGAAAGTATATAAATAGTATAAAGTATATAAAATATGCTATAGCATATTTCATAAATTAACAAATTAAAACTTCAAATAACTTTTATTTTCATTTTTAAAGGAATTGACTGACTTTCTGGAAACAGATTTTAATGCAATGTACCACAAATTAAGTTATAACGAAGTTATGGAAAAATTTATTCAAAACAACCAGTTATGCAATGGAGCCGAATGTCTAAAGTATCATATTCATTTTTTTATTTTTGTAATTGTACATTTATTAAGCTACAATGTAAATAATTTTGTATAAATAAAATTTATATATAGAAAAATAGATTACGTGTTTTAATTAATCGACAATAAATAAAATAATTAATTACTCAATTAGTTAAATAATTCATTAATAAACTGAATAATAAATTAACAATAATAATATTAATAATAGTAACAATAATAATATCAATAAAAGTAACAATAATAGTAACAATAATAATAGTAATAAAATAATAATAAAAAAATATATGTATAAAAAATAGTATAATAATAAATTATTTGTCTATAAAATCATTTTCCTTACACTCATTCACATTTCATTTTGATTGCAAATTTAAAAACAGATTTTTGTGAATTTCATTTACGAAAACGTAAAACTTATGTAAATGATTTATTGTTCCCCCAGAGAAATATTTTCTAATTATTCTAGTTGTTATTCCGTTTAAATTTGAAATCCTGTTATTCCTAATTGTCGGATTTTGTCAAAATATGATTATCATTGACCCCTGAATATTTTGTCAACAGTTTCTGAATTACATCCCTGGGTAGAACATCTACTAAACGGTTTCTAATACAAATATAACAATCGATTCAATAAAAATTATTCTCGTAAAAAGTTTTCCTTTTAATTTGATTTTAATTTTTAAATATGAATTTTAAAGTGTTGACAATTTTGGTGCCAAATGTGTTTCTTATTCTCTGTTTATTCCCAAACATTTCTGCTCAAAAGAGCAAATGTAAGATTGTACTTTGATGATAATTTTTAAAAATACTATTTTTGCTATTTCTATTATTAGTAATAATAATTCAAGACAAAAGAATTAAATTTTTGAACCTAACTTCGTTCTTAAAAATGAAAATATTCTTTCAGTGACATACTGTGTGGTTGATGATACTTTGACTCAAGAAAGAAAAAGTGCCAGTGAATGTCCATATATAGTGGATTCCAAAAAACACATTATAGGATGTATCGTTGCAATGGACAGGTAATTAATTAAAATGTACCTTTTGCAATCAAATGTATCTTTTTTCTTAAAATGTACCTTTTTCACTGCATGTTGTACTGTCTTACTAAACAATTATGAAAATTTGTAATTTATGAAATTACTAATTTCAGTAAATTAAATTTACTGAAACGAATTTAAAAATTTAAATTTACAAGTCTAGCTTTGAACTTAATTAATTGTGATAATTAAACTAAAGTATCTTCAAATTGATCTTATTTTAAATCTGAAATGAATTAACTTTAAAATAAATTAACTCTAAACTGAGCCAATTTTAAATCTAAAATGAATTAACTTTAAACTAAATTAACTCTAAACTGAGCCAATTTTAAATTTAAACTGAATTAATTTAAAGCTGAACGAACTTTAACTTTACATTGAATTAATTTTAAATAAAGCTAGGATTAAAAACCTAAATTAAAAAGCTAAGTTTAAGTTAAAAAACATTTATTTACAAATCGAAAGTTAATTATTTTATTGTATTTTTTCTCCAATTAATTTAGAGTAAGTTGCTTGCGATATTTAGTTAAGGAGGAAGTGGATTTTATCATAGCACAACCTGAAGACCTAATGATACTTGGCAGAACTCAAGATTATAATAATAAATTATTAGTAACTCATCAATTAGGAGGAATGTATTCAGGTTGGAATTTTTAAAATTCTTTATAGAAAATGAATAATAATATTAAACTATTGTTATATTAAACTATTATTATATTAAACTATTGTTATATTATACTATTATTATATTAAACTATTGTTATATTAAACTATTATTATATTTAACTATTATTGTATTAAACTATTGTCTGCTATTGTTATATTAAACTATTATTATATTAAGCTATTAAGTAGTATTTAACTATTAATAATTAAAATAAAAAAAAATATAAAAATTATTATTAAAATAATATAGCCTACACAATTCAATGATAAATAATAAAAATATTGTAGTTAACAACTTTATAACAAATTTATTTTTCATCTTTCAGATCAGTTGAGTCACAAAATGGTAGTTATTGTTCGCAATAATATATCAGACATTTGGCATACAGAGCACAAACGATTTTGTTCACCTGGATTTGAACCAGGTGTTTTAATTCAAGATTATGTTAAAGTTAGTATATTATTTAAAAAATCTAATTTGAATACCAACTGGTTCTTTTGAATTTGAATACCAACAATTATATAATATCTTAATAATTAGTATTATTTTAATAATTAGTATTATTTTAATAATTACTAATAATTTTAATAGTAACTAGTAATTTTAACATACAAGACTTTGAATTATTAGCATACTGATATTTTTTTAAATATTCATCTGTTATACGTTTCACTTTGCACATTGTTTTTTGAAATCATTTCTTTGTCTTTAAGTTCCCAATCTTTATCGTTAAAGATTTAAATTCTTTTCCGTTAAAGTTGTTGTTTCCTCATAGCTTTCTTTACATTTATTTCTTAATTCTTTTTTCAGTTCTTTGAAAACAGAATCATCATAAGAAAGTGTGATCCTGAAAAATCTCTGTTAGAAAACAGGATGGCTTCTTTATCGGAATACTTTGAATCTGCTTGTATTAGTGGTCCATGGACGGTAGATTTTAAATTCAATAAATATTTAAGTAAGTTTTTGGAATTCTCAAAAAAGGCTGAAAATGTTCAAAAAAGGATTAAAAACCTAAATTAAAAAGGATTAAAAATCTAAATTTTATAAATTTAACCAACCTTAAAATCAATTTTCAACAAGTATTTTTTTGAATGATTTTTTCAATTTTTTCTACATCTTTTCAACAAAATGTTTACTTTTGAATAATAAATATTTATAAATATGGTTGTTTGTAGAGAGGAAATATAATAATCTTTGTGCTCAATGTGAAAATGCATCTTCCTGTTCGAGTACTGATCAATTTTTCGGAAAATCTGGTGCCTTTAATTGCTTAAAAGCAGGAAAAGGCGACGTTACTTGGGCTACTCTAGAGGCTGTTCACAAAAATTTAGAGGTATTTTTTTCTTGAGTATAACAAAGAATTACGATACAATACAAATACAAAGTAATACGATACAATACAAAGTAATACAATACAAATACAAAGTAATACAGTACGTTTCAATATAAAAAAGAAACAAAAACTTCTTAATGTAAAAAAAACGATACAAATTTTAAAAAATGTTAAAATTCCCATTTTCATTTTTTCTTAAATGCACTTAACGAAACGCTATAAAATGAATAAAATTTAAACATTCATTTGTTTTCACTTTAATCGAAAATTTGATAATTATCCAACAATTAAACAAATTCTCAGTGTTTCGTTGTCACTTGTAACCTTTATTTTTTCCTTCAATAGACTGAATGACTCAGAAGGTATTTTGATATTCTGAGAAAAAAAATTATCTATATATTAAATATTTATCACAGCACTAACATTTAATATCTTTTGTATCGTCTTTTTTACAAAAGAACAAAAAATATTAAAACGAAAATAAACAAACGTAACAACATAAACAAAAATTTACCCAAAAACTTACTTCAAACGAAGTCTGATCCATGAGTTTTTCTTTCTGATTTTGCAGAGCGATCAAGATAAACATGACTATTCTTTCCTTTGCCCAGACGGAAAAACAGTAAGCTTAAAAGAGAAACCTTGCATTTGGCTTGAAGGCCCAAGGAGAACGATTGTAACCAGAAGGTGAATGCATTTTCTCCCGATAAATTCTCTCAAAACGATTTCTGAAAAAAATAAATTTTTTGAAATCTAAATAATATATTATTTTCAAAGATTAGTCTAAAGGATTACAAAACGGAAGTTTGCAATCTTATTTTAAAAGTTTTAGGCCAATTAATTTTATGTGTAATCTTTGGTCAAATTAATAATCTTCTTTGCAATATTTAGGCAAAATAATAATCTTTTTTTCAATATTAAGGCAAATTAATAATCTTCTTTTCAGTATTCAGGCAAAATAATAATCTTTTTTTCAATATTAAGGCAAATTAATAATCTTCTTTTCAGTATTCAGGCCAATTAATAATATTATTTTTACCATTATTAGGCAATATGCTGACAAGCTTAGAGAATTTATTAGCGATCCGTTAAACACTGGCGATGTTTGGAGACTTTTTGTAGGAATTCCAACCAGCCTTGAATTACCAACAACACCCACTGATTACTTACAAAGAGACTGTAATTAAAAATATATTAATTGCTTTTAATTTCAGTTATGAATCAAGAAATATTTATTCATAAATTTCAAATTACAAATTAATTTCTTGTTCTACCTTTAATTTTCATTTTAAATTATAGTTAAAAACGAGGTTAAAAATGTTAATCTCTTTATAATTTTTAAATACAAAGATTGTATTTTTACTGCGAAAAGTTTACCTACTTGACTAAAATAATTTACAAACTAAGAAATTGACAAAAATATATTCACTTTAATAAATTAATCAACAAAATTAAATTTAAAAAGTTGATTCAATGCTTTAAATTACTCACCAATAAATAAATATCTTCTTCACAGATCCTGAATTTTATTCTTTAAAAGATTACGCAAATTGTAAACCAGATCGTTCAATAAAATGGTGCGTAACTACAGATTTAGAATTTGAGAAGTGCAAATGGATCTCATTTTCTGCTGAAAATCATGGACTAGAACCAATGATCAAATGTGTGCAAGAATCAAGTCGTCAAGAATGTATGAATTCAGTAAAAGCAGAAACGAGTGATATTTTTGCAGTGCATCCTCAAGAGGAGAAAGAAGCTGAAAAGTAAGAAATTTATTTTAATGATCAATTATTAATCAAATATTTATAATTATCGTAAAAAATTATCTGTATTTAAAATTTTATTTATTCATTTTTCCTTTTGTTGTAATTTTGTTTATTTATTCATTTACACTTTTGTTGTAATTTTGTTTATTTATTCATTTGCACTTTTGTTGTAATTTTGTTTATTTATTCATTTGCACTTTTGTTGAAATTTTGTTTATTTATTCATTTGCACTTTTGTTGTAATTTTGTTTATTTATTAGTTATATAAACTTTACAGTAATGTAAAATTTCAATAATATAAAATAATTATCACAATTAAATTCCAATTTGAAAAATAAAATTGAACTTTACATTAAATTGTAATTTCAATAATAAAATGGAATTTTATATTAAATTGCAATTTATTAATATTTGTCAAAAACAAATTATTTTCAGAAAAGGCCTTAAAGTACTTGCGAGCATGAAAAGTCACAAAGGAAATAAAAACCAAATTGTAGCTCTAGTGCACAAATTTTCTAATATTTCTGGCATTGGTGACTTGAAAAATCAAAAAGCATGTTTCTTTAATTATCAAGATGCTGGTAAGAATTAGATTTATTTATTTATAGATACGAGAACAATAGTTTTATTCAATTAATAGTTATTATTCGTTTTAATATTTAATTTTTTAATTTTTTTTAATTAATATTTATTTTAATATTTTTAACATTTAAAGAACAGTAAACAAAAATAAATGATCCCTAAAAAACTCTTTTTGCGCAAAATTCAAAAATAGAATTGTAAATTATCAAAATGTGTTTATAATTATTATCTCTTGCAATTATTTTTGTTTAATTATAATAATTTTATAGGATGGAATACTTTTATTCATGAAATGCAACAAATGACTGGCGACAAAGATTGGGAACGTAATGACAAAGAAATGATTTCAAAATATTTCTCTGAAAGTTGTTTGGTGGATTTGCACAAAAAGGACCAATCGGACAAAGACTATCCAAAAAATTTGTTCTCATTATGCTCAAAAAGTACAATGGGTGAAGAATATTTGTTATTTAGTGTTACATTTTCTTATATCAATTACCTTTGTTTTATTTATTAATATAATATTACATAAATATTAACATTTTAATATAATATAATTTTATATAAATATTAATATTATAATATTATATAATTTTATATACATATTAATATTATAATATTATATAATTTTATATAAATATTAATATTATAATACAATATAATTTTATATAAATATATATTAATCACAATATAATGTAATAAAAATTGATGATTCTGTAACACTATTTTAAATCTAAAAATCTAAAACATTATTTTTAATAAAAAACACTTTTAATACTTTCTCATTATTAGTGAAAATGTAATACTTATACTATTATTTTTAAAATAATTTGAGATTATACTTTAAGTAAATTTTAATTTCTACCATTTTCCAGTAAGACGTTCACCATTTCTTGAAGAATTAATAACTAGACAGGAACGCAGTGTAACGAATGTAGTTCAGAAACCCGAAATTCCTGGTAAAGAAGGTAATTAATGAAAAGCAATCATTATAAATAATTTCATAACATGGTAATATTATATAGGGTAAATGCTAGTAAGTTCAGCCAGTTCCAGTAGTCAGCCATTTATTTATTTTCGATTAAAAATAAATTGTAGAACTGTTTCAAATTAAGTAATAAAATAAAAAGTTATTTTTACTTTATGATAAAAATTTAAAAAAAATGGTAATTTACAATAACTTATAACGCTTCAAAAGTGGTGGCCGAACTTAAATTCACTGGCCGACTACTGGGTGTTTTACCCTATAAGCAGTTCATAAAATACTGGAATTATTAAAAACATATTTGTTTATTTTTCACAGAAACCATAAACGTAGATCAAATGTTATTGAATTGTTTATTGCACAATGACGCCGATGTGACTTTCGTTAATTTGAGTACAATTATGAAAACCTATCCAGGTAATTTATAACATTATTGCAATTATCTAAATTAATCAAATTCATTAAATCATTCGTTTTTAAAAAGAATCTACATTAAAATGTTCATTTTCATGTTTAGGTCTAATTGGAACAGCTTTGAAAGTGATTTATTTGAATGAAACTTCATCTGACAATGAATCAGCAAATCAATGCACTTCTGGTGAAAAACATATTGGATTGGTAAATATTTTTTTTATAAAAATGTAATTCGTAACAACTAATTTTTATAGTTTTATAATTTAAATTATTATTACTGATGATAGAAGAATTATATTACTCTTATTATTTTATTATTTTTTTTTTTTTTTTTTTTTTTTTCGGGGTTTGGG
>WNHD01000139.1:14671-66709 GCA_011057455.1 Ganaspis sp. Gsp50 | reverse complement strand
AAGAATTTTTAAATAAAAAGAATTTATAAATAAAAAGAATTTTTAAATAAAAAGAATTTATAAATAAAAAGAATTTCTAAAAAAAAAGAATTTGTTAGTTAAATAACAAGACTTTTTTTAATTAAATAAAAAGAATGTTTTTAATTAAAGCAAAGTTTTAGAAAATAATTTTGAACTCTAAATTCAATTATACGACAAATTGGAGTGGCTTTTGTACCTTGAATTAAAATTCCAGATTCTTTAAGAATTATAATTATTACTCAATTAATTACTTAATTAATAATAATTATTATTGAAAAGAGCTTTATTCGATCTTAATTTTGCTTTCTCTAATTACGTAATCTAATTACAAGCCTGAAAAAATGGATCTTCCTGAAATCTAAAAATTGGAGTTTAATAGTGATTTACTAACGTGTGAATTGTGTGGTGTAGTTTTTTTTACTGAATTTTTTATAGAAGTTTTGTGTACAATTATGACACTTTTTTTTGAATCGATGAATCGATTCTGTTAAGGATAATTAACTTGAATTGCAGTCGTTGATTGATTTCTGAAGTATTGGCAAAATGCCCCTGAAAATTGAAACTGGCACCTATACGGTCAATCCGGTGATTAAAAAAGAGAGTTCCAAGTTTTCTTTATGGAAACACTGGCGACGAAGGTATGAACAATTAGCCAATGATGAAGTTTGTATTTTTGCAACAATTTGACGAGTTTTTCAGCAATTTAATTCAAAGCTTGAATTTTATGGCTTTAGGCTGCTTTATTGAAATTAACAGATGTTGAGTGTCTTTGTAATAAGTAAACAATACGACTTTTGAAATGGTTTTGATGTTTTAGAAGCAGTGAATGCTTCCGTCTGTTTTAAAGGATCAATTGGAGCGTGAATCCTAATTAGGGGATTGAAAACTAATACCATAAAGTTTAAGAAGTCATATAGAACATCCTTTGTTCGTTTATTCGTACTTTCTTTTTTTTCTTTTTTTCTTTTTTCTTTTTTTTCTCTTTTTCCTTTTTTTTCTTTTTTCTTTTTTTCTCTTTTTTCTTTTTTTCTTTTTTTCTTTTTTCTTTTTTTCTTTTTTTTTCTTCTTTTATACAAACCATTTAATAGTATTTTAGTTGCTAGAATGAAAAATGTCCTTTGATGAATTAATGAATGATAGTATTTGTGAAAATAGACATTTTTAATATTAAAAAAATGAAAAAAAATGAAATGAAAAATAAAAATCGCGAAAACATTTTTCGCGATTACAAATAGCGAAATAAAAAAACTACATTTTAAATATTTTATTTTAATTTACGTGTTAAAAATATGGATATTTAAATTCAGTTAAAAAGTCTAGGATTTTTTAAAGTCCTTTTTTATAGTTTATTAAATTGAGTTTAGACCATTGTGCGTATATTGTTTTTTAATTTGAATGTCTTTTGCATGTGGTTTTTGTCTTCTTTTTTTAACAAAAAGAAAGAAAAAAGAATCGAGTGTTTTTGCATGAATTATTAATTTGTTATGCTTTAGGAGAAGAATTACTTTTGATTGATTAAAATTCTTGGCATGCTTTTCTAATTACCTTTTATGAATCACACTAATTTAAAACGAGAAAAGTAGTTAATTGCACTTGTTTTCTATTTGTTTGTTTTGATTTGATTTATTTCTTGTTTCAATTCATAGTTCCATAATTTATAGTTATTTCATTTTCACATTTATTCACAATAAATTGTTTCGTTTTTCTTTTATTTTTATTTATTTTATTCGCACTTATTTAATTTGTATTTATTTAATTTGTATTTATGTTTTTCATATTTATTACATTTGTGTTTTATTATTTTTATTTTACATTCTATTTATTTAATTTGTATTTATGTTTTTCATATTTATTACATTTTTGTTTTATTATTTTTATTTGCTTGTATTGCTACGTAAAGAGGAATCTTTGTCTTTTTACTTATTTTTCTGAAAATTAAATATTATACATTTGTTTTATACATTTTATTTTGTTTATATTTATTTATCGATTTATTCAATTTATTTAAAATTATATTTATTTAGTTTGTCAGTAAAAGACAGAAAATATGAATCAATATTCATAATTCTTAAGTGGTTCATTTTCAAACCTGATTGCAATTATAAAGTTAAAGCGTGAGATTTTTCAAAGAGCTACAACTCTACAGAATATTGAGCTTAGTCATGTATTTTGATCTCAAAAAAATTTTACAAGTCAGTGGTATAAAGAAAAGTTACAAACAAACTGTATTTAATGAGGTTGCTTTTTTTAAAAGAATCAGAACGTAAACGATGATTAGTGTTTATTTATTTATGAATAATAAACAAGCAAATAAATTTTATCCAGACAATTTGTGTGCATAAGCATGCAACATTTAATTTAACAAGATGTATTCTATAATTTATTTCAATTTTATTCATTTAGCAATGATAATAATAATATAATAATACTATACTATACTTGTAATAATTATTATTAATAATAATTTATATTATTATTAATAATATAAATATTATAAAGTAATATAAATTATTATTAATAATAATTATTACAAGTGTAGTATAGTATTTATTGATCTCATATGTACAACCTTCCGGCCTTTTACAGTTCCCATACGTAAAATAATTATTACTATAATCGCAATAATAATTAGCAATCAATATTTTGGTAGAAAAACCTACTTAATTTACAAAATAAAAAAAGAATCTTTCAATTTACAAAATTACAATAAATAAACATTTATGGAGAACAAAAATGACAAAAATAAAATATTTGCAAAATTTACAGAACAAATTGATTTAAAAAATTAGCAATTGTAGAAAATGTAAAACAATTAATAATAAATAAATTAATAGTAAATAGTATTTATTATTATCAGACCCTTACGGTCTATACTATTAATAATTAATAATAATAAAAATTTAGAGCAACTGATAATAACTTCTTTTTTAATTTTGACATCACCTTGAGAACGAAATTTATTTGATGACAAATTGAATTGGAATTGTCAGATTAAATTAATGTTTTTTGTTTTGCTGATGAATGTGAGAAATATTGAAGGATGAGAAAGGGGAAAATTTTGATAAGAAAAAAAATATCGACAGTGTACAAGAGGACCGTGGATTGGAGGATTACCGGAGACGAAGAGGGCCGATCCATGGTGAAGTTGCAGGATTAGAAGAGAACGAAAAGGGGAATCTGACGGTGGCATTGGTCACCGACAGTGGAGGTACTGGCAGGGCCCATCGTCGAACCAGGCCGCTGTCTTTAGCAGTGCAACCTTTAAATTATCATCGAGTGGACCCAGACATCATCAACGCTGCCAAAAAACATCCAAACATGACAAGCCAGGAGAGCATCGGAAGCTGCAGCTTGGACATCGATCAATCCGCCTCCGACCGTTCAGGTTGAAAACTTTCTGCGAATTCATTTTCCTGAAGAAAAATTGCACGAGTTTCAATTAAAATTTGTTCATTTGAAGCACGTTTGAATTTAAATTTGTTTAAATTTACTTTTTAATAAATTTAATTGATAGAAATAATAGTAATAATAGCAGTAATAATAATAATAAAAAAGTAATGATAATAATAGTAGGTAGTAATAATAATAAACAAGTGGAAAATTATATTCATTTCATGAACATTTTGCTTCCTCATCAAAAAAACTTTGAACTTTTTTCAAGAAAATTGATAGAAATAATAGTAATAATAGCAGTAATAATAATAATAATGAAAAAGTATTGATAATAATAGTAGTTAGTAATAATAATAGTTGGTAGTAATAATAATAAAAAAGTAGCAATAATAATATTGACTACGATTGATTGATAAAGTCTTTTTTACGTATTCGATTCACCGAGGGATAAATTCTCTTTACTATAATAATAGTAGGTAGTAACAATAGTAGGTAGTAATAATAGTAGGTGGTAATAATAGTAGGTAGTAATAATAGTAGTAATAAATAATAATAGCTTTTTTAGAATTAGTCTTTTTTGATACATATAATTTGTGAGTATTTTTAATCTTTTTAATTCGATTACATATAATTTTCAATTCTTTTAATTTCTTGTGGTTTGAGACTTAAAATTGAATTTTAGTTCGTTAAGACTCAAAGCTTAGTAACAATGTATTTAAATTTATAAACTGTGATTTGAAATTTAGACATTATTTTTTAAGATAAGAAATTTATAAATTGTCAATACTTGAAGTTGAGAAAAAATTTGTGAGGATTTGAAGTGTAGAAGTAATTTGTAAAGATTTGGAGTTTAAAAACAATTTGTAAAGATTTGAAGATTAGAAAAAATGTGTAAAGATTTGAAGTTTAGAAACAATTTGTAAACATTTGAAGTTTTGAAGTTTAGAAGTAATTTGTAAACATTTGATTTCAAAACAATTTGCAAAAATTTGAAGTTTAGAAACAATTTGTAAACATTTGAAGATTAGAAACAATTTGTAAACATTTGTAGTTTAGAAGTAATTTGTAAACATTTGATTTCAAAACAATTTGCAAAAATTTGAAGTTTGGAAACAATTTGTAAAGATTTGCAGTTAAGAAGCAATTTGGAAGCAATTTGTGAAGATTTGGAGTTTAGAAACAATTTTCAAAAATTTGAAGTTTGGAAACAATTTGTAAAGATTTGCAGTTTGGAAGCAATTTGTGAAGATTTGGACTTTAGAAACAATTTGCAAAAATTGAAGTTTAGAAAAAATTTGTGAGGATTTGAGGTTTAGAAGTAATTTGTAAAGATTTGAAGTTTAAAAACAATTTGTAAAGATTTGAAGATTAGAAGTAATTTGTAAACATTTGATTTCAAAACAATTTGCAAAAATTTGAAGTTTAGAAGTAATTTGTAAACATTTGATTTCAAAACAATTTGCAAAAATTTGAAGTTTGGAAACAATTTGTAAATATTTGCAGTTAAGAAGTAATTTGTGAAGATTTGGAGTTTAGAAACAATTTGCAAAAATTTGAAGTTTGGAAACAATTTGTAAAGATTTGCAGTTTAGAAGCAATTTGTGAAGATTTGGACTTTAGAAGCAATTTGCAAAAATTCAAGTTTAGAGACAATTCTGTGAAGATTTGAAGTTTAGAAACAGTTTGTGAAGATTTGTAATTTAAAGGAATGTCAGAATTGTAGGTTCTTTAAAAATAGAAGTCACCATAAAAAATATCTCAAAATTGATATGACTTGAATTTAAGTTTAAATATTTGGAATGCAATTTTCTTATCTTCTAAAGGCGCTTTCTGTAATCAGTAGGATTTAAGATTGTGCGATTGTCGTGAAGCGAATTGGGAAATATTTTTGCATATAATTGTGATAAGCAAATAATTAAATTGAGTAAAATTAAATACATCCCTCTAATTAGATTATCAATTTGAAAATCAATGAATTATAAAAGATATTTGTAAAATAGACTGTTAAAATACTATTTATTTTTAAGTATAAAAGTAATAATAATGTTCATAATAATTTTTATAGTAATAATGTTCATAATAATAATGTTTATATTAATGTTTATAGTAATAATATTCATAATAATGTTTATATTAATGTTTATAGTAATAATGTTCATAATAATGTTTATATTAATGTTTATAGTAATAATGTTCATATTAATAATGTTTAATATTAATTTTCAGAAAAAACAGTTGATTCGTTGTCGGAGAAGACGTTACATAGTTTTAACTTATCTTACAACGGGGAGCAGATTTCTTCACCAGAAAATCTGCGAAACGGAAGCAGTGAAACTCTACAATCCAGGCAGGCAAGTTCTAACGGCAACAAGAATACAAGTGTTAACAATGGCCATCATTACGCTGAACATGATCAGCTGACGGCAAAAAAACCCAGTTATTTAGGACTCTCTTGCAGCATAAGCGGATATTCTGGAATCACCAGATACGACAGTAAATTGCGAGAAGGTTTCCGGTCCCGGGATAGTAGTCCTGTAGCACGATTAATCCCGAGAGAATCTAGTCCTGTAGGATTTAGGTAAATGTCACTTTCTATTTTTATAACCCTATTCCTTTCACCTACATTTTTCTTTACTGTATTTCTTATTTATTTTTTCACGTATTTCTTCATTTAACATTTTATTATTTTTTGTTTCTATATATAGAATCTATATATATATTCTTCTATATATAGAATCTATATATATTCTTCTATATATATCTTATATCTTTATATAAAATCTAAATTTTATTTAAACTCTTCAAAATTTAAAAATCACGATTTGAGATTTTGGGAATAAACCCTAAAAAATTCGATATTTATTATTCCATATGTAATATATAATTCCGTAAATTAATATCTTTCTGGTAAAAAAAGTTTGTTCGTTTATGTCGTTCTGAATAAGATTATTGACAGAATTGTTATTGTAGAAAATCTATAAAAGATTGATTTTTATGTTTCTGGTTCTTAAAATGCTATTCTTTTTACCATTTACAGGTCTAACGAAAATTTAAATATACCATCTCAGCATACAGGTTTTCCTGTCAAAAGTCAGTCGATTTCGCCGTTAGCAATGGATCGTCAAAATGGATTTACAAACGGGACAAAAGATAAGTGTAAAATTGACAAGTTTATAGATAGAAAAAGCTCAATTAATGCCTATCAAGGCTTTTCTGAGGTGGACAAAGGAGTGTCTTATTCAGCGTATTCTGAAATCAGCCCTGTGCGCAACAATTCAACAACAAAACGCAACCCTGGAAGTATACACGTAGCTTCTTACAATCAGCAAAATATTTCCTATTCTTCAACCATTTCCAGTTCGTCGCCAAAGCCTGCTGCCGCCAATGGTAAATCGACCGAAATTACAATTTCAAATTATTCCCCTTTTTCGGTAATTTGTAAATCAAAACGCAAAAGCAACTTTCCCGATTGAGCATTTAAACACAGGTTTCCTAAATGAAAATTTAGAAACAACTTTTCTGAATGATAAACCAGTTAGTGAAACGAGGAAGTGCATTCTTTGGGTTACAGAATCTTTTACATTTTCTTTTAAGTCTGAAAAATCGTAATAAAGTTGTTATATTGTGAATGAAAGTGTAAATTAATTTGTATTATAACGATTTTAATTGTAACGATTTTAATTGTTACTATTTTAATTGTAACGACTATAATTTTAGTGTAAAAACTGTAATTATAATGATAATGATTTTAATGATTTACGATTGTAGTTTTATTGGGATTGTAATTTTAATTGTAAAGATTGTAATTTTAATTGTAACGGTTATCATTTTAATTGTAATTTTAATTGTAACGGTTATCATTTTAATTGTAATTTTAATTGCAACGGTTATCATTTTGATTGTAATTTTAATTCTAACGACTATCATTTTGATTTTAATCTTTGTAATTTTAATTGTGACGGTTGTAATTTCAATTGTAATAATCACAATTTTTATTTTATAATTGTTTCAGTGTCGAATACATCCTTTAGTGATACCAGCATACTGAACGGATCATCGTTAGAGGCGAACAATCACTCTGTGAACAATTCAGCGATTAGTGAAAAATCATTTATAGAACAACGAGTGGAACGTCTTTATGGTCCAGGTGCACTTGCTCAGGGTTTCTTCTTTAAACGCAGCTCTTTTAATAAATCCAATAAAAGCGACTCCAGCTTTAATAAATCTAATAATGACGATAATAATACTTCTATAGATAATTCATACACAGAAGAGTCTTTGCCAGTTTTAAGATTTTTGAAGCCCGAATTTAGAGCTCAACTTCCAGTTGTCAATAGCAGAAAGCCGACTGATGGGTCTGAACAAATTATAAAGCCGTTGCAGAGGTAAAACAAAAAATTGCAGCTAAATAGAATTTATTTGAAAATAATTCGAAATTTGAATAATTTCGAAATTTTGAATAAATTCAGAACTGTTTAAAATTTTATTACTTTGGATTTTTGTTAGTTTAGAATTTTTGTTAGTTTGGAATTTTCTCAGTTTGGATTTTTGTTAGTTTGGAATTTTTTCAGTTTAGAATTTTTTCAGTTTGAAATTTTTTCAGTTTGGAATATTTTCAGTTTAGAATTTTTTTTAGTTTAGAATTTCGTTAGTTTCGAATCGATCAATTTATACAATTTTCGTTTGCAGGTTATCAGTGGTCACTGCGAAAAATGAAGCCAAAGAAAAAAGTCCTGCACCGGAAGTCGTCGAGAAGAAAGAATTGAAAAATAATTCGCTTCAACTTAGTTCGAGCACTACGAGCATAACAGATCAACAACCGGCTGCACCGCAAGTTGTGCTGCCTGTTCTTGAATCAAACAATTCAAAAAAAGAAGAGGAAGTGATAGAAGTTGAGAAAGCGGTCGTGGAGAAAAATGGTCACTATTTTATGAAGGTACTTTATAAAATATTATTCATAAAAAAAATATGATTCATGTAATTTATGAATGAATATGCATTCTTATTGAAGATAAGAATAAGAATAACAATAAGAATAACAATAAGAATAACAATAAGAATATCAATAAGAATAAAAATAACTATAACGATAAGAATGACAATAAGAATAAAATTAACAATAACGATAAGAATGACAATAAGAATAACAATAAGAATAAAAATAATAAAATAAATTAATCTTTGAAATTTTACATAATCGTAAATGAAATTTACAGTTGCTCAAAGAAGAAAGGGATAGGCTTCTTTCGTTGGCAGATTCAGCCGAGGCAGAACTCGATTGTTCCGATTCTTCTGTATTACCAGAAGAAGCAGCGGGAAAGTTGCGTTCAGCTGCTGGAAAAGCTAGACTTTTGGCTTCTCAAAAAATGCAGCAGTTCGAAGGATTGTGTCATAAGAACATTGTATGATTTATTTATTTTTTTCTAAATATTTTATAACAATAAGAATAAAAATAAGAATAACAATAAGAATGACAATGAGAATGACAATAAGAATAAGAATAAAAATAACAATATGAATTTTGAATTATTTGAATTTTGAATTGACATTTTTAATTATTTCTATTCTAATTATTCTTAATTCTCAACGATACAAAATAAATGACGATAATGACGGTATAAAATAATAAAGATAAAATAAAGAATAAATAATTTATATGATAATTTTTGAATTTCAGAATAAAGTGCAAGGTGAAGAGTTCCCAACGAAGAATGAAGATTTGGAGGGATTCTGGGACATGTTGATGCTGCAAGTTGTTCAAGTTAACGAGCTATTTGAACAGCTTGAACGATCGAAAAAGTCACAGTGGCAAGAGGTATGTCAAGACAATTTTCATTCGAAAGAACAATTCGGCAGCTTTAAGAAATCTGATATTTTAAAACCTCCCAAAGGCATAACTTATTCAAAATTATTTAAAAAGTCCAAAGAATTTGATTCTCAAAATCAATTAGAAATTGCAGTAGGATTAAATGAAAAATTCAATCAAGAAATTGCGGATAATTTCGAATCTAAATTACAAAGTAATGTGCTTCTTCATTCCCAAAAGAAAATTAAGCCATGTTCCAGAGCAATGGAAAAGTTGGATGAATCTAATCTGAAAAATTTCAGCGATTTGGAAGAGTCGCAATTCTTGAGACTTACACCCGAAACTCCAAATTTATTTTATGCGGAGTCAACTAAACTTGATATTTTTTATGAAAGCTTTGACGAAACTGAATTTAATTGTGCAGCGGCGAGAAATGTTTTATCTCAAATTGAAAATAATTTCAGTTTGAAAATGCACAGAGCTAAGAAACGTGAAAATGTTCAGAATTTGATTCACGATAAGAATAAATCGCTCTCGGCTGATTTTAACGATCAAATACAAGAATCGAGCAATTCCAGAAATTGCTTGTATAATAATAGATTCAACTCGCTAGAATCTCTCAACACTGATAATTCAAATAAAACAATTGGTAAAGTGAATAAACCTAGGGCTAGATCTTTCAGTCCAGAAGAAAAATCAATCGGAGATTCAGTATCCGAAGGACAAAAATCTTACCTTAAGAATAAAAATTTTCGTAGTAAATCTTCTCTTAGATCTCGATCAGTTGAAAGTAAACCTTCGCTTAGATCTCGGTCACTTGAATCAAGAAGAAAGTCAAAACTTAACGTTACTTTTGCTGATGAATCAGTTTTTGATGTAATCAGTTATGATGACAATTTCCTATCAGAAGATGAGGACAAAGAATCTACCGATTCTTCCATTTTAGAAGAATGTCAAAAACAACTTTCCATCGAAAACGATGATTCATTGACTGAAAATTTAGATAGAACACAATCTTTGTTTCGTTTACAAAATACTGATTTTCATTCACCAATTCTCGAAGTACCGGAAAATAATGAAGTTAATTTTAAATTAAAACCGGTATCTGATTTTCCGGTTGCGTGTCCTTCGAAAGGAATTGCTTTCACGATCCCAATGAATGAAATAGATGAGAATTGTTACAAGAGAGCGAATAAAATGGGTTCCAAAAAGAATTATGTAGAACAGTTCAAATTAGGTGGACATTTTCAAAAAGCGATGAATGAGGAAGCAAAGGTACAAAATTTTAAGATAGAAGGGAATGTGGAGACAAAAAGTTTGCAGTTTGAGTCGAGAAGTTCGAGAATGGAGACACAAAATTTGAGCATGGAATCACAAAATTTGAGTGTCGATTCACACAATTTTAAAGTAGGTTCACAAAGTTTAAAAATAGGTTCAGAAAGTTTAAGGGTAGGTTCAGAAAGTTTAAGAGTAGGTTCAGAAAGTTTAAAAGTAGGTTCAGAAAGTTTAAAAGTAGGTTCAGAAAGCTTAAGAGTAGGTTCAGAAAGCTTAAGAGTAGGTTCAGAAAGTTTAAGAGTAGGTTCACAAAGTTGGAGAGTGAATAAAAAAAATTTGAGAGTAGAGAAGAATTTGTTTCTAGACCCAAAAAATGTAGAATCCTCTGAAGATCTTAAAGTTGATGAAAGAGTCGAAGATTTAAAGGATAAAAAAAAGATTAGAAATTCTAATCTAAATTTAAAGAGTTCGAAAATCTCTAGGTTAAAGCCTCCATTATCATACAACACAAAAGAAAATTTAACAGACTCGAAGAATTTTAATAAATCAGATTGTTCAGCTAAAAATAAAAATGAGTTTCAGAATTTAAACGATAAAAAGCAAGATCCAGATTTAAACAAGAAAGTCGAAAAGAAAAGTACTAATTCAGCTTCTCCAAGGAGAAAACAAGAGTCGATTTTCAAGAGAATTTCAAAATCTCTCGAAAGAAAACCCGTTGAGAAAGAACCAAGTGACAATAAATTCTTACGAAAATCTGTAAATAGCTTAAAAGTGTCTCCCATTTTGCCAAAAAGACAAATAGATTCCATGAAAAGTTTAGATAGCAACGACACTGTAATAATTACGAGTTTAAAGAATGCCGATTCTGTTAATAATTTTGAAAAGAAAGAGCAAGTTGTCGATAAAAGAGATTTTAGAAAATCGAAAATTCCGTCAGTTACTGGTCAAAGACGTAAATTAGAAAGCGCAAAGAGCAAAATAGTGGAGGATGTCACAAACAAAACGGTAGAAAATGCGAAAAATAGAGTAGACGTTTCAAAGAATTTAATGATAGATGACGCGAAAAATAAAACAGATAAAAATCATGGAATGGAAGGTTCAAATAATAGAATGGAAGGTTCAAATAATAGGATGGAAGGTACAAATAATAGAGTAGATACACATAATAGAAAAGAAGAGACGAATAAAAGAAGAGAAGAGACAAGTAACAAAAAAGAAGAGACAAGTAACAAAAAGGAAGAGACAAATAATAGAAAAGAAGAGACAAGTAACAAAAAAGAAGAGACAAATAATAGAAAAGAAGAGACAAATAATAGAAAAGAAGAGATGAGTAACAAAAAAGAAGAGACAAGTAACAAAAAAGAAGAGACAAGTAACAAAAACGAAGATACAAATAATAAAACAGAGGGTTCAAAGAATAAAATATCAGAAGATCTGGTGGTTGAAGATACAAAAAATAAAATACAAGAAGATGCAAACGTAGAAGATACGAATCATAAAATTAATTCTAGATCAGAATCAGAGAAGAAAAAAAGTTCCTTTAAGCAGAGAGTGATCGAGTCGTTGAATAAATTGAAACCAAAATCATCTGTTGTGAAGCGAGAAACTTCATTGCCAAAGAGAAGAAACGAGAAAAATGAGTCTGTTCAAAATAACTCAGACATTTCAAGAAATATTAGTAGTCCCAAAGAAAAGCAGATAAGAGATAATGAAAATCCGAAGCGGTCTAGGGTGTGGTCAAAAAGTATATCACAGTCTTTTCTACCGATACCGAATATTTCAAATTTCCCAAGATACTCGAAAGAATCACAACGTCTTTTAATAAAAAAATATACTAAACCTTCAACATCTTCAAATGCCGGCAAATTGGAGAAACTAAAAAAGTGTAATACAAAAATGAAAGAAAGTGAAATTAGTTCCGATTTAATTGAGTCTCAAAAATTGAAGGTGGAGAGTCAGAATCAACAATTGGCTAAAATAGATAAAAAACAAAATTATTTGGAATGTTTCGTTAATGTGAACAATGTTCGCGATCTTGAAATTGAAAATGAAGGGAAAAGTAATGGTGTTGTGGTTCCTGTGCAAAATTCAAAATTTCAGGAAATTGAGTTAAAACAAGAGAGATCTCGAAATTCATTGTCTTTGATTAGTTTTGGCGATTCCGAGACAAGTATGACAAGAGTTGTACTTGAAACTTCGAGAATTATTCAATCAAATTCAAAAATTGAGGGACACTTTTTTGCTAATGTATTGAAAAGAACTAATGAAGAAAGTTCATTACTTAAATTTAACAGTCGTCGGCCAGTAAACAAAAATAATACCATGATTGAAATTCGTCGCGATAATTACGGATATTTTAAATTTGCATCTAAAAAAAGTCCATCTGCAGATGAATCGAAAAATTTTAATTCCATTAATGTTCGGCATGCTTGTGATTTTTTAAAATCCAACAGAACTTTGTGTCGTCTTTCATTGTATTTGTATGTTTACGGTATGCTCAGCATCATTTTGATATTCTTGAAAATAAATCCTTGTAAACATTGTTTTTTGGGAAGTAGTATCTCTTATAATTTATAAACATTTGCAAGTATTTTTTTTATTGAAACAAAGATAGAATCGTCAGTGTTTTGATTGGATTACGAACCTTATTTTAATCACAAGTATTTTTCTTATTCTTTTTATTCTTTTTATATTTCTTTTATTTTTTTATTTTGTTTATTTTTATTTTTATTTTTTTATTTTGTTTATTTTTATTTTTCATTTTTATTTTTTTATTCTTATTTTTTTTTATTTCTTTTATTTTTATTTTCTTTTATTTTTATTTTTTTCATTTTTATTATTTACAAACATTTGTGACTAATTACAAATGGTATCTTTTAATTTATGCATTGTTATTAATTTTATTATTTTAAACAAAATTTAAATGCTCAAAAGTCTTAAGCTTTCGTAGGGAAATATTGTGATTTATAATTCTCTTTGAAATTGTTAATATAAATAAAAAAAAATGTTAAATGTTATCTTTTGGTATTTAAGATTTTCTTTGTTTTACTAATCATTATTTATTTCGCATTTTATTGAGTAGAATTTTGTTAAACATTTGTTGTGAAAGAAGAGAAGAAATCATAAAAGGATGATGAATTTCTTTGATGTGAAGTGGATCGCAAGTTGCAAATAAGTTATTGTTTCTTTACTTTTTTCAAAATACTTTTTCCCTTTTTTAGACTCAGGGTTTCTACAACTCTGGAAAACATGAAAAACCTGGAAGTCTCATGGAATTTCATTATTCCTCATGGAATCATGGAAATCTCGTGGAATTTTCATTTATATCTTGGAAAATTATTCTTTTATTCAATTTCTTTACTTTATGATGTTTATTAAATTTTATGAAAACGTTACACCTTTTTTTTACAGAAAAAAGATTCAAAATACTTCAAAATATTTAAAAATACTTAGAATGCCTTTAAAATATTTCAAATTATTTAAAACTACTTTAAAATACTTCAAACTACTTCTGACTACTCCAAAATATGCAATAATACTTAAAATGTCTTTGAAATATTTCAAAATACTTCAGAATACTTCATAATACTTCAAGATATTTTAAAATAACTTCAGAATACTTCATAATACTTCAAGATATTTTAAAATAACTTCAAAATAGTTTAAAATACTTCAAAATATTTTAAAATATTTCAAAATGTTTTAAAATACGTCAGAATATTTTAAAATACTTCAAAATATTTTAAAATACTTCAAAATATTTAAAAATACTTAAAAATACTCCAAAATAATTAAGCATACTCAAAATACTTCAAAATATTGTAATATACTGAAAATTACTTTAAAAGATTTCAAAATATTTAAAGATACTTTAAAATAGTTCAAAGTATTTAAAAATATTAGTATTTTAAGTAATAAATAAAGTATAAAAAGATTTTACAGTATTAGTTTTTTAGAATATTTTATAAATATTTTATAAATACTCCAAAATATTAAAAAATACTTAAAATGTTTTAAAATATTTAAAAATACTTAAAACTACTTTAAAATACTTCAGACTACTTCCAAATACTTCAAAATATTTACAAATACTTAAAATTTCTTTAATATATTTCAAAATACTTAAAACTGATTTAAAATACTTCAGATCACTTAAAAATATTTAAAATTTATTGAAAAGATTTAAAAATACTTAAAATTACTTTACAATATTTCCAAATACTTCCCAATACTTCAAAATCCTTTAAAATGCTTCAAAATATTTAAAAATAGTTCCAAATATTTAAAAATAATTCAAAGTATTTAAAAACACTTCAAAATACCTAAAATGGTTTTAAAATTAAAAGTAATGATTCTGAGTAATTTAAATTCTTACAAAATATTGGAAAATGCATTTTTTAATTAAAAAATATATTTAAAACTATCATGGAAAATTTTCTATCTTTCTCATGGAAATTATAGAAATATCATGAAATTTTTTGAAGAAACATTTGTAGAAACCCTGAGACTACTTTTGTATTTTTGTTTTACCATAAAATCGTTTCTTTACGAAAGTTAAAAAAATGTACAATGTACAATTAAAAATCGTACATTGAAATGTTTAATAAAAACTGTACATTAAAATATACGATACTGAAAATTGTATATTGAAATTTGCAATTGAAAATTGTAGACTGAAATGTACAATAATAAAAATGTAGGTAACATAAATATTTTAAATACAGAAAAATTAAAATGATTCCTTAAGATTGATTCGGATTTTCTTATAAAATATCGAAATGAAATGTGACAAAAAAGATTTTCAGAAAAATCTCTCTTGATTCTAGATTGTACCAGAAAAGAAATCAGTTGCCAGTTTGCCATTAAATGGAAATACACCTAAACGACGTATGACTCCTGGGCCAAAAATGAAAGCAACTCCTGCTAGTGAAGCGAGCAAAAAAGCCAGAGAAGCAAGAGAGCAATCTCGACGACAAATGATTGAAGAGAGAAGACGAGCCATGAAATCCATGGCTAAAAATGATAATAATTCTGTGGAAATTTTTATCCCTGACACGTAACAGTAACTGATTATAAAAAAATAGCTTTTGTTGTTGTGATTGAGTCCATACGACCATTGACATGACAAATTAATTAATTAATTAATTAATTAATTAATTGAAGCATGCTTGAAGAAACTCTTTTGTAAAAATCAATAGAATGATGAATTAATTATTCATAGAATGGTGAATTAATTATTTTCTTCATCATTCTACCGAGAATGTCAAAAAGAAAAAAAGAAAAAAAACTAGCCGAGAAGTAAGTATTTGATAGAAACGGTTTTAACCTAGGATTTTAATCAACTTAACTTATTTCATTTTTGTTTGTCATTTTTAATCAAGACTTACGCATATTTTATGATTATAAAAACAAACAATGTAAATATAGGGAACCGTTTTATTATTTCCATCATAAACTTGTTTCCCTCATGCCAGAAATCGAGAATTTTAAGCAAAACTTGCGAATTAAATTATTATGTCGTTGTAAATATTGTTGATAGTCGCACTGATATTGTGTGATGATTCAAGTAATTCATGACGATTTACTTTTCCTTTTTTATTTTTAATTATTGTTCTTTCCTATAGTTACCGCTACAAAATTATTGTTCAATTCTTGTTTTTTTGTTTGTTTTTTTCGTGCCGTTAATTTTGTTTTGAATCTTCGTTTGTCTGTCACATGAAATTTTTACCATTACCGCGCGCATGCAGAATGTAAATTAAAAAAAAAGTTAGAATTTAAAAAAAAGTTTCATATTTAATTGAAATTTTAATCTCTAATTAAAGTATTCTTGAATGAAAGTATTCTTGTAATGAAATATTCTCGAATTAGAGTTTTAATGGAAAGTTTTAATGAAAAGAAATTTTAATAATGAAAACAAATTTTAATAATGAATGCAAATTTTAATAATGAACGCAAATTTTAATAATGAATGCAAATTTTAATAATGAATGCAAATATTAATAATGAATGCAAATTTTAATCTTGATATAAAACTAATACTGAAGTTGTAATCTTAAATTAAAATTTTAAATCTGGTCTAGATAAAATGTAAAATGTAAACAAATGTTGACTACTTTACTAATAAATTCTTTATCTAATTTTAGAATTATATTTATTGTTTTAAAATAATTAAAGCGCGAACTAAAAATTTAATTCGGGTACATTATTTGTATAACTAATGTGACATTCCGCAGAGTATGTTTTTTGAATACTTCCGTTTTCATGAAATTTTTAAAAACCGAGAATAGTTTTTCATGTGTAATTGTAAAATGCATAATTTACAATGAATTTCGCCAACCAAATAACACTGGTTTAATACTCATTTGCGTATATTGTACATTCTATTAGATAGAAAGAAAATCATAATATCTAATTGACCTTAGAAATGTGTATATTTCTCTTTATTTATTCTAGAAAAAGAAATTCGGCTTTTCACACATTTGTTGCCTAGAAATTGCAGGATAGAGAGTTTAGATTAAATTTGAAAGATAGATAGCTTTTTGATTAAAATTATAAAATAGAACCTTTTGTAAAAGCTTCTCCGTGAAAATTGTAAAGTAAGGCTTTTGCAAAATATAAAACACAAAAATGATGAATTTGCATGAATTACATGAAAATGTCAAAATAGAGATTTTTGTGTAAAAATGTCAAGATAGAGATTTTTGTGGAAAAATGTCAAGATAGAGATTTTTGTGTAAAAATGTCAAGATAGAGATTTTTGTGTAAAAATATCAAGATAGAGATTTTTGTGTAAAATGTCAAGATAGAGAGGTTTTTGTGTAAATTGTCAAAATAGAGATTTTTGTGTAAAAATGTCAAAATAGAGGTTTCTTTTTGTAAAAATGGTTAGATAGAGATTAATAAAAATGGCAAGATAAAGCTTTTAAATAAACTGGTCAACAAAGATTGTAATGACGAGAGATGTAATTATTTGTATAAACTAATAATCGTGTAAGCTTAACGATAAATTATTTGCAAGTAATAGATATTATTTTCGCTTTTAATTACGTCTAAATCTTTATTCCGTTAAAAGTAGTAATTTATATTGAGAATTTTTACATCATTTTCTTATGTATTGCTCTCCATTTTGCAATGTACGCACATGTTGCTTTTTTCATGTTTCGAGTAAGATTCACTTGAATAATTCTTATACGCTTATATGGTTGTAACTCTATATCTTTTCATCGCTCGCAACTATCCAGCGTTTTACGATTATAGTAAAGAATTGTATTTGCTAACTCGTTAAAACGAGTAAAGCGTCGTTTAGTTCTAATTAATACTTGTTACAAAACCTAATAAAAATCATGCCTTTTGACGAGGATGCCATCTTTTGTGCAATTAAAAATATTAATGTTTTCTCGATTGGAAATTATTGTCTTGAATGGAAATTTACTTGGAGTCGAAATTTAATTATAATGAAAATTTTATTAAAGTTAAAATTTAATTGGAGTTGAAACTTGAGTGGAGTTGAAACTTGAATGGAGTTGAAACTCCATTTGAAATAACAATAAAGTAATAGCAATGAATTTTTTACAAAAATTTATAAAATTTATATTGAATTAATTTACGAAAACTTGAAATCTATTTTTATAATGGTTCTAAAAGTTTTTCTTAAATTAATTTACTTGAGATCTATTTTTATAATGATTCTAAGTGTTTATGTTTGAAATCGAAATTGATGTTTAAATTTTTAACTTTCGACTTTTTTAATGCCAGCAGGGTATCGTGGCAAAAGTGTCGATATCTTGAATATTTTTTAATTAATATTTTCGATTGTTAACTCGTTCAAAATAACGAATACCAAATTGTCATCGCACCTTGTAATATAGGAAGTAAGACATTTGTAATACATTTTCGATTGGCTTTAATTTAAAAGTCTTGTTTTTAATCTCCCTTGAATCCAAAATCAATTCCAATTTGTACGTTATTGACAACCAGCAATATATACATTTTTATCAACAGAAATTTTTATATTATCTTTTCTGGTATGAATTTTATTTTATTTTCATGTGAAAAATTTATTGAAATTGTTAATTACAGTCTTGATAAAAAATTTTTGTGTAATTGTAAAACTTAAATATAAATAATTTTTGTTTTTTTCAGGGTTTTGCTACTTTTTGGTGTCAGGTAACAAAATTTTCTGATTTCGATGGATCGCATTTTTTCTACAATGTAATTATTTTTTTTAATAACTTGCTATTATTTGGTTTTCAGAGATGTCAAAAATGGTGGAACTCCTCTGGTTTCCGTAACTCTTGAAAATTTGAGGAATTTTGTAAATTTTAAGATCGAACAGAAAGGTAAACAACAAAAGAAAGTTAAAAACAGAAAGGTAAAGAACAAATTTTTATCTTAAATAAAATTATCACTCTTTTGCTCTTCTTCTTTTCTTTTTGCTTCCTCATAGGGAAGCATTGCTTTTCTTTTTTTGGTCGATAATTTTTTAATTTCAAGAAAAATTAATTTTTAGATGGAACTGAGAAAATGTTATTAAGAATGGATTTTCAAAAACTCACAAAGTTTGGAATTGTACAAAATCTTGTCTTTAAGGACATTGACGAAAGGAGAATAATTTATGAACAAATTTGAAGATTTATTAGCTTTTCGCAGAACAATAGCAAAACAATGATTCGTAATTGTAATTCAATAACATTGAAACACTATTATATATATCTTTATTTATTATAAATAAAATATTTACAATCGACAATTTAAAATATACATTTGATGAAAAAAACCATTTTGTGCGCTACTATGAGTTTTTACAAGATTGCTTACGGAATTTGAACGCTGTTTTGTTAATTAGTTCGTTATTTTTTAAAACAGTTGAATAACAATATCACATGAATTATTCGATCACTGGACATTGTCTTTGAAACTATTATCATTCGTGATATTCTTTATTTTCTTGTTTATTTTCTTTCTTTTCTTTTTATTTTCTTTCTTTTCTTTTTATTTTCTTTCTTTTCTTTTTCTTTTCTTTATTTTCTTTTTATTTTCTTGTATTTATTTGACGTATAAATATAATTACTAGACTTTCTGAATTTTGTTCTATACGGTAAATGCATTTTTAAAGTGCTCTTTTTATAAATTATTTGTTACTGCGTTTAAAATAATTTTCTTTTTACAACCATTTGTTTAAACTGTTTTAAGAAATAAATATTTGGCAATTGGACTTAATTTTACGTAACTGGAATAATCGTTTAAATAGAATATATATTGTTTCGAATTCGAATTTATTATATAATTAACTATTTTATTTAGAAGTCCTAATAGATTCTTTTTCAACACAATTTTTGTCTAAGACATATTTTCTAGACATATCTAAGACTTAAAATGTAAAAAAATAAAATAGAATAATAGAAAAATAGAAAATACTTTCTCTATGTAGAAGCAATAATAGAATAATACAATAATAAAAAAAAAAACTAAAATACAAAGCAATAATACAAAATAGAGAAAAACAATGCTTCCCTGTGAGGAAGCAATTAAAAATGTTGACACAAATTTTGTTGAGGAATAGCAAAATTATAAAATTAAGCTTTCAGATGAAAGACTTAAATACTTTTTTGTTTACGTCAAAAGCTTGAAATATAGTTTGCGGATTGTTTTGATTTAATATTAATATTAAGAAATAGTACATTGGCAAGAAAAACAACCAGATGGTGTGTAAGTTTTCGTATCACACTGATTTGGTTTTAAAGAGTCTAAATCTAAAGAGTCTTCGCTGTCTTCGTCTGTCGATGCTTCGACACTAAAAGAATCCATGAGATTTTTTATTATCTTTTTCTCAGATTCTTCTTTCTTCACAGGCATCAGTGCCATTTCCTCTTCACTAAAAATATACACATTCAACTTGAATTTAATCATTTTTCAGTTAAATTACATAAAAAATTAGTATTTATAACAAAAACAAAAAATTAGTATTTACAACAAAAATTATAACAAAAACAATAAACTAGTATTTGTAATAATTTAAAACCTTGCACTGTCGCTGTGACACAATTCAACGAGGGGTAAATTCTTTTTTCTCTTTTTTGGAATAGGTAGCCTTTGAATGGGAATAATTCCAATTCCAGGAGTTACATTTCCGTCGTCATTATTAGAAATTTTCATATATTCTGAACTCTTTTGGATTCTTTTTGCTTGCTCGATACGTGCCTCTAAAAAATTTAATTTAATTAAAATTCAACTTGGAATTTTTTGATACAAAGTTAATTAAAATTACTTTAGAATAAAAAAAAAGTACCAAGCTTTCTCTGTAAATGTTTTGTCGCTTTTCGTCGATGAATCATAGAATTACTGCTACAGCTGCTATCACTTCCCTAAAAAATAAAAATTCTTTTATTCAAATTCATTTTTTATCCGCTAAATTCGAATTTCATTTTTATTCATAAAATTCGAATTTCATTTCTATTAATAAAATTCGAATTTCATTTCTATTAATAAAATTCTAATTTCATTTTTATTCATAAAATTCGAATTTCATTTTTCATTATTAATGAAATTCGAAATTTCATTCTATTTATAAAGTTGTGCGAGGATATCGGAATTAAAATGTAATTAATATAATATACCTACGTAATTATAATTAACAGTATTCTTTGCAGCAAAAAACTTCTCGTCTTCTGGATTAACGTTATTCTTTGGATCACTGTCGATTCCACTATCTTCAGTCATTTTAAAAATTTCCTTCACAATAAAAATTACGGGTTCATTAAGTTTACAAAATGATTAATAAAAACTAAAGAAATATTAAAAATTAAGATGATTAATAATATATTAATCGTAATCTTTGTTGTTATCTATTATACAATAATTAACAACAATGATCACATCTTTTTTAAATAAACTACAAATTATGATTCTGTATTAACTTGACAACAAATTTCAAAATACCGTATTGTTTAGAGATTTAAAAAATATTGAGTTTTTAAAATTCTTATAATAGCACTAAAAATTAACTGTATCGATTCACTATTATTTTTGTTAATGACGATGAATTCTTACCTATTATTTCTTAAAATATTTATTTTATAAGAACCTGTCTAATCGTGTAAAAACATTTTTTTTTTTGTCATTTGACAAGAAAACAGACTAGTGGTTTCATCCAATATTGATTTTCTTGCAAACAAATGCGCATGCGACTAATTCAAATTTCAGAATTAATTTTCATCTCGTGTGGTTTTCACGTAATTTTATTTAATGACAAAAGTAACAAATATAATTAATGAAATAATGGTTTTTTGTTTAGTAAATTTAATTTTTTTAAATAAATTCGTTTCGAAGTCGAAACGTGATTTTTTTGTTAAAATAATAACAAATGTACATATAATAATACATAAATAACATATAATAATCTTAATTCTTTTTAATAATAAAATTTGTAAACTTGTTTTTTACAAGTCTTGCGTTTTTTTGAAACATTTATGTTTTATCTTTTCAGGACAGTGTTAAAATTTATTGCTGAACTTTTTATAAATTCTTTATAATTTCCGTAACCATGGAAACGAAAACAGAGAGCTCAAAGTGTAACCAGAAAATTGGTTACACATTATTTATATTGAAAACCTTATATTGAAATTTATATTGAAAATAAAATGAAGATAGAAAATAAAATGAAGAAAGAAAATAAAAATTTCATTATCGGATAAAATAGTGTTGCAAACTTTCATTTAAACAGTGGATGGTTTATATTTAATTTAGAATTGTTTAAGTTTTGTTTACGTTTAGTCGAAGTTTAAGAAATGCTTTTCCTAAGTTTTTCAAGTTGATAAAAAAAAAAAGCTAAAAGGTTAAATAAAGTTTAAATTAAATTAACAAAAAATGCACCCTTCAAAATCAACAATGCCTCCTGGAGTGCCGAAAAAACAGCTTCCGAGGTCTTCTGATATTTATGTAATTATTTCCTGATTTAAATAATTTATCGCTCAAAATTAAGACAGATTTTCATTACACTAGAATTAATTAATTTTTATTTTTAAAAATATATTCCGAACTCTTCTGATATTTATGTAATTATTTCCGGATTCAAAATTATATTTGTCTAAATTATTTTTAAAAATATATTCCGAACTCTTCTGATATTTATGTAATTATTTCCGGATTCAAAACTATAATTGTCTAAAAGTTTAAACAATTTTTATTTCTAAAAATATATGTTTCTAATAAAATATAAATTTTTATTTGACAGTCAACTGGAAGTAAAAGTCGAGTATCTCGACCGGATTTGGCAGGAGGTGAAGATTGGGCACGCAATAAATCTCTTCTCAAGCCTGATGATCAATTACAATTAACGGAAGCTGTAAGTTCTAAAATGTTCCTTGTAGCTTATTAATTTTCTATTTCCAAATCTTATTTTCAATCCACTTTTATTTTTAGTCTCAAGTTTTTATTATTTTATCATAATGTAGAAGAATTTTGCAAATTTAACAACTTTTAACTTTTGCAAAAGAATATAAAATTATTCTTTTATAATTGCAAAATTATATGATTGAATTATACTTTGATTTTTGATTTTTGATTTTAAGTATTAAAATTGTGAAAAATGTAAATGAAATTTAATTTTATCTGATGTTATTTTTTTGTTTAATAACAGGAATTACAAGAAGAGATTGCAAGAGTTCTTCAAGTACAAAATACGAGGATTCCTGATAATTTAGTGGAATGGTCCTGGAAGGAGAGAGAATTTATCAAAGTTTCGAATCCTCCGAATATCGTCAATATCTTGAATGTCTCGGGAATCCTTTTACATAAGGATTCTGAGGAAGCGAAAGTCCAAATGGCGGGTGGTGTGATCGGTAAATAAATATTAAAAACATATATTTTAAATTAGCAAAAAAGAGAAGAAATTGTCCGTGAAGAATAATTATTTATATCTATATAATTATACGTTTTAGTCGATTCACAAGAAGAGGTGGACAAATCAATTTCTGAAGAAGTAGATGATCAAATGGGAGAGGAAGAAGAGAGAGTGGACGAGGAGGAAGTTGAAGAAATAGGTAAGAATTTTTTATTTACTTTGATTTTGTAATTAATTACACTATCAAGTGCTAAACTTACTAAACTATCATTATACCTATAGAAGAATTAATTTAATTCTAGGAATAGAAAAAAACTAATTTCATTGAATCAAATAAATAATATTTGACTCCGTGGAATTGTTTTTTTTTTATTAGAATTATATTTATATTTATTTATTCAATTCAAAATGTATGGTCTCTCGACCTTTTACATTATATAATTTTATAATATTTATGATTATTTTATTTGTATATTTGTTTATTTCTCAATTCCAATTTAAATAATTAAAAATAATAAAATAATAAATTTAATAATAATAAAATTCAAATTTGTCAATTTTATTTATGTTTCTTTTATTTATGTTTATTTCATTTGTGTTTATTTATGTTTATTTATGTTTCTTTATGTTTCTTTTATTTATGTTTATTTCATTTGTGTTTATTTATATTTATTTCATTTGTGTTTATTTATGTTTCTTTACGTTTCTTTTATTTATGTTTATTTAATTTGTGTTTATTTATGTTTATGTGTGAATTTATATTTTCATTTTTTGATTGCTTTATTTACTAATATCAATAAATTGCTTCAAGTAGAAGACGAGTCCGAGGAGCAAGGAAAAGAGCCTCAAGTTGAAGCAGAACAAGAGCCTGAAGAAGAAGAATTAGAAAAATCAAAGCCCAAAAAAGTACCCAATCAATTCAATTTTTGTGAAAGAGCTACCTTGACTTACAATAATCCTGTTCGAGTAAGTGTCTCAATTATCTTATATTTTAATTGTGTATTTTATTATTATTTTATCGACCGAATTTTTTAAAAATTTCTGAAATTAAGAATCACTTTATTTTTTTTTTTTTAATTATGTAAATTATTTAAACGATTGTTTATTATTTTATTATTTTATTATTTATGATTTTATTCTTTATTATTTATTATTTTATTATTTATGATTTTATTATTTATTATTTCATTATTTATGATTTTATTATTTATGATTTTTTTTTATTTTTTTATTATTTACTATTGATTATTTTATTATTTATGATCTTATTATTTTATTATTTATTATTTTTAATTATTTTATACTTATGTATACTTGTAAAAATAAAATAAAAAAAAATAAAAATAAACGAGTTTTTGGAATCTTTTATTCACAGAAGCTTGATTTGAAGACATTTTTGAATAACTACATTTTGAATTAAAGAAAAATATCAATTGCTTTTTTTAAGGAAATGAGTACACAAACTGTACCACCCCCAAGTGCATCTTACAGTGCCGATGTGTACCAATGGACCATTTTTGATGACTATCAGGTATGAATGATACATTTTTTTTTAAATGAACTTGTTATTAAATTTGTCATTTTCATGACAGATCTTTTTCTTTGGAGTTGTAGGAAGACTATGAGCAACAGGAGAAGGAGAAGGAAAAGGAGAAAGAAAAGAAATCTTTACCACAATCTAAAAAAGAAGAAGTGAAAAAAAAGTCAAACATAGAGGCTGTGGCTGTAACAAACAGAATGTTGCAAGCCGCTAAAACTTTAGAACGAATGGTTAATCAAAATATATATGACGAAATATTGCAAGGTAATATACAATGATGATTAAATTAATAAAACTAATTTTTTAAAAATAAATTTTCTCATTGGAATCCAAAACAAATTTTTTTGTTTTGGTTTTTTGAATCAACATTCAATTATTTAACATTTTTGACATCACAAATTATTTGATTCTTTTAATTTTTGAAAATTGATATTTCCCTTCTTTTAATTTTTGCTTTCTTTGTTGCTTTTCATAAGGAAGCATTGTTTTTTTTTTGTTTTTCCTTTAATGAATGGTTTTATAAAAAGATTACAGATATTGGGATGATCCGAGTGACGAATTTAAAGACGGGGAAGGCTCCTTATTACCTTTGTGGAAATTAAGCTATGAAAAAACGAAAAAACATGATATCACGGATTTATGCTTCAATAGTAGATATTATGATCTGTTTGCGGTGTCTTTTGGATCAAGTATATCACAAAACTTACTTTATTCTTTGTAGATCAGTTTTTCTTTGTACATCAATTTTTTGTTTCGTAAGATAATAATTTTTTTCGATTGTATATTATTTTTGCTATATTAGTAATTGCTGCTTTATCATTTTTTTTAAATTTATATTTTCTTTATAAATTACAATTTCTTTTGCTATTCTTTTTGTAAATTGCACCTTTTTTATTAGCGGATACTTTTTTGTAAATTTCTGCTTCTTTATAAATTGCTACTTTTTTGTAAATTGCTACTTTTTTATAAAGTGCTACTTTTTTATAAATTGCTACTTTTATATAAATTGCTACTTTTTTATAAATTGATACTTTTTTTATAAATTGTTATTTTTTTATAAATTGCTACCTTTTTATAAATTAATACTTTTTTTATAAATTGCTACCTTTTTATAAATTAATACTTTTTTTATAAATTGCTGCCTTTTTATAAATTAATTTTTTATTCGTAAATAATTTATTTATTCCATTAGAAATTATCTACTAATTAGCAATTTTTGTTGTTGCAGTGTCATTTGACAGCTCTATAACAACGGGGACGGTTTGTTTATTCAGCTTAAAAAACCCTTCATATCCGGAATGGATCTGTCCGTCAGAATCACCTGTTATGTGTCTAGATTTTAATACACAGCATCCACATCTTTTAGTCATAGGTAATTACTAAATAATGTACACCACAGTAAATCATTGTCATTAAATTTTTGAAATATATTCACTAAAAGAAATACATATTTTCTTGAATAAGGAAAGTGGAGGAAAATAAATTTTAAATTAGAAAATTATTTTCTATTAAAGGTAACATGGATGGATCAGTTTTGGTTTATAATATTATGTTGCCAGCTTCTGCGCCACAATACAAAAGTAATGATGTAAATCAAAAACACGATGGAATCGTTTGGCAGGTTTAACAGACAAATTTCTTATCAAATTTTTAATCCGATTTTTCAATTTTTTATTAATATTTTTAATTGTTTGATAATTCTTTCTCATTTTTGATCATTGTTTCTTGCTTTTTTATTTGTTTTTTGCTTCTTATTTGTTTATTGCTTCTTATTTGTTTCTTCCTTCTTATTTGTTTCTTCCTTCTTATTTGTTTCTTGCTTTTTATTTGTTTCTTGCTTCTTATTTGTTTCTTGCTTTTCATTTGTTTCTTGCTTTTTATTTGTTTCATGCTTTTTATTTATTTCTTTTTTGCTTCCTCATAGGGAAGCATTGTTTTCGGTCCGATTATCGATTTTCTAAAAATAGTCTAAATCAACTCAATTTCATCCAAAAAGCAAAAATACGAAGTTTTAGGCCAATGTCCAGATGTGTGTGTGTGTGTGTGTGTGGTCGGTTTTTTGTGGACTCTCTATCTCGAGAACGCATTAACCGATTTTAATGAAATTTGGCACAGTTATTACACTCATAAAAATGAAGAAATTGACACAAGGAATTTTAGAAATACACAAACAACAAATTTTGAGAACACTTTTTCCTTTAAAAATACGGTTTTTTCAATAAATTTTTTTTCCTGATTAAAAATTAAAATAAGTAATGAAAAAACTTCATTCCTTGCATCGAGACGAATCAATAGACCTATATAAAGTCTATATTTGACTAAGAATTAATAGAGTAAATGACAATTTTGTCTCATTTTTGACATTGAAAATTAGATTTTTTTAAAAATACTAATTAAAAATTTTGAAAATATCAAATTTCAAAAATTTCAAAAATCTCAACTTTCAAATATTTCAAAAATCATAAATTTCTAAAATTTTTAAAATCTCAAATTTCAAAAATCTCAAATTTTAAAAATTTCAAAAATCTCAACTTTCAAAAATTTTGAAAATCTCAAATTTTAAAAATCTCAAAAATGTCAACTTTAAAAAATTTTGAAAATCTCAACTTTCAAAAATTTCAAAAATCTCAAATTTTAAAAATTTCAAAAATCTTAACTTTCAAAAATTTCAAAAATCTCAAATTTTAAAAATTTTAAAAATCTTAACTTTCAAAAATTTCAAAAATCTTAACTTTCTAAAATTTTGAAAATCTCAAAAATGTCAAATTTTAAACATTTCAAACATCTCAACTTTCAAAAATTTCAAAAATCTCAAATTTTAAAAATTTTGAAAATCTCAAATTTTGAAAATTTCAAAAATCTTAACTTTCAAAAATTTCAAAAATCTCAAATTTTAAAAATTTCGAAAATCTTAACTTTCAAAAATTTCAAAGATCTCAAATTTTAAAAATTTCAAAAATCTTAAGTTTCAAAAATTTCAAAAATCTTAACTTTCTAAAATTTTGAAAATCTCAAAAATGTCAAATTTGAAACATTTCAAACATCTCAACTTTCCAAAATTTCAAAAATCTCAAATTTTAAAAATTTTTAAATTCTCAAATTTCAAAAATCTCAAAAATCTCAAATTTTAAAAATTTCAAAAATCTCAAATTTTAAAAATTTCAAAAATCTTAACTTTCAAAAATTTCAAAAATCTCAACTTTTAAAAATTTTTAAAATCTCAAATATTAAAAATTTCAAAAATCTCAAATTTTAAAAATTTCAAAAATCTTAACTTTCAAAAATTTCAAAAATCTCAAATATTAAAAATTTCAAAAATCTCAAATTTTAATAATTTCAAAAATCTTAACTTTCAAAAATTTCAAAAATCTCAACTTTTAAAAATTTTGAAAATCTTTCCTTTCAAAAATTTCAAAAATCTCAAATTTAAGAAATTTTTAAAATCTCAAATTTCAAAAATCTCAAAAATCTCAAATATTAAAAATTTCAAAAATCTCAAATTTTAAAAATTTCAAAAATCTCAAATTTTAAAAATTTCAAAAATCTCAACTTTTAAAAATTTTACAAATCTCAAATTTTGAAAATTTCAAAAATCTTAACTTTCAAAAATTTCAAAAATCTCAACTTTCAAAAATTTCAAAAATCTAAACTTTCTAAGATTTTGAAAATCTCAAAAATGTCAAATTTTAAAAATTTCAAATATCTCAACTTTCATAAATTTCAAAAATCTCAAATTTTAAAAATTTCAATAATCTCAACGTTCAAAAATTTCAAAAATCTCAAATTTTAAAAATTTCAAAAATCTTAACTTTCAAAAATTTCAAAAATCTCAAATTTTAAAAATTTCAAAAATCTCAACTTTCAAATATTTCAAAAATCTTAACTTTCTAAAATTTCAAACATCTAAAATTTTAAAAATTATGAAAATCTCAACAAATCGATTTAATATAAAGTCATTTACCTATATATAAAATGATTATTTACTGTCATTTTTGACATTTTAAATCCCATTCGATTATATAACTTTTGAAATTTTTATTTTATAATCACAGTTCCTCTTTAAAAAATTTTCTGCATTTAAAAAAGAATCGATTGGACGATATAAGGTATATATTTTACCCAGAATTGAATGCGTAAATAACAACTTTTCATGATTTTTGACAATTAAAATCCTATTATTATAATATAACTTTTAAAATGATCATTTTTTAATGGCAGTTTCTTCGGGAAAAATTTTCTACCTTAAAAAATGAATCGATTGATACATAAATAAAGTGTATATTTTACAATCATTTTATACAAAAAAAGGTCACTGTTCAATTATTTTGTACCTTTAAAATACTATTTTATGGTATAAATTTTAAGATTATTATTTTTTGATGACAGTTCTTTTGGGAAAATTTTTCTTTATTAAAAGAAATTGATTTATATAATTTTATAGTTTGAATTAGTTTCAATTGCCAAAAATTTATGAAAAAATATGTCGACATTACTTTTTTATATTTAAATTTTTTTCTATGAGGAAACAAAATGTTCATGAAATGAACATAATTTTCCACTATTTTTTTATTTTATTATCCCTCTATGTATACCCTTTCGGGTTTTTTAACATATCAACCCCACTGTTCTTAACTAATTAATTATTAAATCAACTATTAAATCAACTGGTTAATCAACTATTAAATAAACCATTAATAATCAAGTTGTATATTATTGTTATGAAATAACCGAAGATCTTTGTTAATTTTAATTATTTTATATACCTATTTTATTTAATACTTTAGGTTATCATAGAGAAAGTACTTTTGCATTTTCAACTTCAATTTTTCAATTTTTAACAGGTATGATATAGACTTGGAGTTCATGTTTCCAATGGAGCAAAATAACTGCACGACTTTAGAAACAGAGGCAGATTTGCTGGTACCACCTTTGGAACCGACTAGAAAAAAAAATGGAACGAGAAAACACCCTCTAAGAAGAAAACGTAAACGATCTTAACCAATTTCAAATGAGTAAAAAAAACATAAAGGCTGTGTACATAAAACCTGTTTTGATCCTGATCTCGATCAAAAGTACTAGGAGAATCACGGATACTGTAAAATATATTTAATAGCGAATAATTTAAATCCCAGAGCCATATTTTTAAACTAGTTATTTAAATGTAAATTGAATCTGCTCTAAGACTATTTAAACTTCAAGCCAAGCTGTGCTTGTAAAATAAAAGCTAATGTAAAATAGAAGCTAATGTAAAATAGAAGCTAATGTAAAATAGAAGCTAAAGTAAAATAAAAGGTAAAGTAAAATGAAAGCTAATGTAAAATAAAAGCTACATACTGTAAAATAAATAAAAAAATATTTTTAAAAATTGGCCTCTGTGCTTAAAAATTAGTGCCAAAAACAGGATTCAAATAAAGAAGGAAATATTTGTTACTTTGGGCTAATTTTATTAATTCAATTAACAACGTGTTTATAATACTCTTCGTCTCTTCCTCTCGTTTATAATCACATAATTGTAATGAACTGTTATTGTTTTTTTTAGACCCGTCGTCATTCCAACATCTTATCCTAAATCATTCACTTTCATAGACTCACTGTCAGCAAATAAACGCTACCAACACGCCCATTCTTGTCAAATTGGCCAACAACGCAATATCCTGATTCGCACTTCCGAAAACCTATTTCGGTTCACACTTAATATTTATTTACTGGATATGGCAGCTACAACCGATAAGAAATATTACAAAATCACTTATGATTGGTTGTTCTTTTGTTTTTTTTTCACAATCACTCATACATCATTTCAATAACAATCATTCAGAGATTCATACCGACGGGCTTAAATTGCTAATAAAATTGCACTAACGCTCCTGATCACTCAATGATCCGACGATACATTCCACCTCGTGCGATGACGCCTGTTCAGAACCTTTATTATTTCAAGTCGCCTTCTTAACCAGCAGAAAGCTCTTCTGCTTTTTAAAAAATACTCAACGATGCCCGCGATTTTTGTGCCGATATTCAGCACCGAATTAGAAATTTTGCCAGTGTCTTCTACAATATAATTGATACGAGTGCGAGGAAATATTTCACGAGGATCCGGACTCGAAGGACATTCTAATAAAAGCATTATTTCATTTTAGATTTTGTGCCTAAGAAATTCTGGACAGGGTCACACGTGTGTCATTCTTAATGTCACCAACTCAAAAACGAAAAACTTCCTTTTATTTTAACTCGTATTTTGCAATTCTTGTCACATTTAATACAAATCGTCACAACCAATAACACTTCGTATTTTATATATTCAATTTTGCATTATTGTTATTTGTTATTGTTATTTGTCATTGCTATTTGTTATTGAAATTTGTCTTAATTTGGAATGTTTTGCAATATTTGCAATTATTTGGAGAATCGCATTATTTGGAGAATCGCATTATTTGAAGATTCCCATTATTTGAAGATTCGCATTTCTTGAAAATCGTGCTTATCTCTGTTTAAGATTTGATTAATAAAAAGTTGGCAACATTAATCGATGCATTCATTCCGCCATTCCTACGGGTTGCGTATTCAAATTTTTATTTAGACTCCTAGTAATTCAGCATTAATTAGTTACACAATTAATTAATTATTTTATTCCATTAATCAATCGATCAATCATTTAACTAGTCGTTAAATCTCTGTGTACGTGGGAGCGCTTCTCTTTGTGTTTAAGTCGTTAATTATTTTTAAATAGCTGGTAAACTATCTATTTATTGAGATTGTAACTTCATAAATATTCTATGTAACATTTCGTTACTCCGCCATTCGATTATATTCTTTGTACGAGGGTAATTGCGAACCGAGTGATTCTATACTTTTAGTATTGCAATACGTATCTCAGTCTATGTTTGGATATACAAGAGCCCTCACAAAGAGCTAAACCTTTGTGACGCTCAACTACTGATCCCACCAGGAAGGAAATGCTAATTTAACTTCTTATTCTCCTCTGCCAAGTGTACAAAAAATTAACTTTTTAAAAAAACAAATATTAAAAGTGCTAATATAACATTAATATTTTTAAAAGATTTTACTTAAAAACTAAAATAGAAAACAACAAAGAAGTTCTTTTCAATAAAGAGCTTCTTTTTAATCAAGAACTTCTTTTCAACAAAGAGCTTCTTTTTAATCAAGAACTTCTTTTCAACAAAGAGCTTCTTTTTAATCAAGAACTTCTTTTCAACAAAGATATTTTTTTTAATCAAGAACTAAATAAGAAAATAAAGTTATAAAAATTTTTAATTATTTAACAACAAACATCTTGAATACAAATGCTAGAAATAATTCTTATAATAAAATGCAAAATAAATAAATAAATGTAGAAAAATAAATATCAAAATAAAAAAGTGTTCAATAAAAAACTAGTGCTACTATAATTTTTAGTATTGAAATTAAGAATGAATATAAATATTATAAATTTTCAATATTTTTATGAATCAATATAATTAAAGTGAATTGAATCTTTTGTACAATGAGAAATTAAAGTGAAATGAATTTTAATTCGATAAAAAAATTAAAACGAATTGAATTTCCTTCTTCTTGGGAACAATGAGCTCAGTCTGACAAAAATAATACTCCTGATAAATAAAAAAAAAGAAAAGAAGGGTGGATTCATGACTGTTGAAAAATACAGTCTGATTGAAAAACAAAGAGGTACTTTGTAATTATCGAAGGAAGAAAAGTGAAAGATCTTCTATATTAAAGTTACCAGACTTCAACTAAACTTATCTACCGCCACACTTTTCCTTACACTTTCATTATTCTTGAAATTCTTACATATTTTACACCAAAACGTCTTGCCCAGAAAATCAATAAAAATTGTTGCAATAAAAAAAAATAAAATAAAAATAAAGGTCAATTAGGTGCCAATTATATAAACATATAAAAACCAAAAAAAGAATTTTGCAAAACTTTAAAAATATTACTAATTCATCGAAAATCATTCGTTAATTTTTATTACAATTCGAATGAAAATTCTGAGAAATCATTCTGCCTAGAAATTCTGTCATAAAAAATAAAAAATTCGTTTTTAGTTAAAATTTCTAATTGTTTTCCAATTTGCATACGTAGTTATATTTTTGCCATTTTATTTCTATTTTTTTACAATTTCAATTTCTTCACTTTTTAGTTATTTTATTTCTGAATTTCCTTAAAATCCCAGTGCACTTTTTTCCTAATATAACATTTTTAAATGATTTACAATTAAAACATTTTTCTAAATTTTATCTTTAGAAACTTTTAGCTAAGTTTTATAGCCTTTTCGCATGGTCGATGGCTTTTTTGCTAAACGGAATTTTCTAGATTAAAATCTTTTGCAAAGTTGTGTTTTGTTAGCTAAGCTATTGCGAAAGCAAACTGGAAGAAGATTGGAAGTTAAGAATAGTAAAGATCTGGTAACGGCAGTCTTCATACAAAGAAAAAAAAATTGAAAAGATGGAAAAAGAATATGAAGAAGCGCTAAGAACTCGACGAAGCAAGTGTCTAGACTAGAATTGGATATCTGTTAGTGTTTAATGGACTTTAGTGGGTTATATTTGTTTGGACTCTTACAGCCTGTAGGATAGGATTGACTTATAGAATAGAGATAATAGAATAAGGGCAGCGCTCGTCTTTTATAATTGTTGGAAAGAAGTCCTTTGGTTCAATCACCTTTCTTATTTCGACCATCTTGAGAATTTTGCTAACTTAGTCATGATCCACCTAAATTCGAGTGCTTTCAATTACTCGATGGAGTGAGTTTCGATTTTGCGAAACGCGAAAATATACATTGCTTCGCACCTAAAGGAGTCTTGACGATCTGCAGAGAGGTGTGATCCATCGTCGTTTCGTGATTCCTTTCACTAATTTAATAGGAAACATGAATCGCGATTCATTCAAAAATCACTTGCCGATTCTCTGAGGCATTAAGTTCTTGATATTGCACAGACACGGAAGATTGAGTTTCATCATTAATGATAACCTAGTAATTATTTGTTTTATGAACACGCGACCACAATCACACCCAAGTCGTATCATCACCATGGACCAGTTTTGGCCAATGTCGACGTTGTTTGATTGGTCTAACGTTAAGATTCGTGCCTCAATCACCTGATGTTCCCTTCGATGTATCCACGCGAATCTCGCCAACGCACAAGTCGTAGGACTTTCGATTTGACAAATTACTGCTTTCCTCTAGATGCACCATTGCAGTCTGATGTCAAAATCGAACGACTTGGCGAAATCCGCTGTCAGTAGACCCACGAAACTGGCACCCACTGTGGCGTTGTGTGTACTCGCTCGATCGCAGCCTCCAGTTGTGCGATCGTCTCCTCGATGTCGTTGTTCACAATCGTCAGATCGAAAAAGTGACCGTACGCCTGCTTCAACATGTCCGACTCCTTCGCTAAGCGCTCCAGGCTCCCGTCGTACTGAAATTTACATTCCTTTTTCAGTAACACGACAAATACTTTTAATGTTTATTAAGTAAAAATCAACGAGCGTGGAAATGAATCTTAAATAATAACAAATATCAAAAGAAACTACTATTAAACGTAAATTTTATTAGCAAAAAATGTAAAGAGCAATCTAAAGTGCAATTTTAAAAATATTTTTCAATATTTCAAGACGCTTCGAGACAGAATATTGTTTTAAAACAACTATTGTACAAAAAGTAAACTATTGTACAAAAAAGTAAATTATTATGTTCAAAAAATAAACTATTACGGTCAAAAAGTAACTATTGCACGAAAAGTAAACTATTGTACAAAAAAGTAAACTATTACGTTCAAAAAGTAAACTATTGTACGAAAAGTAAACTATTGTACAAAAAATTAAATTATTACGTTCAAAAAATAAACTATTATGTTCAAAACGTAAACTATAATACAAAAAATAAACTATTACATACAACAATTAAATTTTTGTACAAAAAGTAAATTATTGTACAAAAAGTAAACTACTGTACAAAAAAGTAAACTATTGTACGAAAAGTAAACTATTGTACAAAAAAGTAAACTACTGTACAAAAAAGTAAACTATTGAACAAAAAAGTAAACTGTTACGTACAAAAATGGAATTATTGTACAAAAAGTAAACTATAGTACAAAAAATAAACTATTACATACAAAAAGTAAACTATTGTACAAAAATTAAACTGCTCTTTTTACACAAAATAAATATAATTTTATTTTCAATTTCGATCGTGTGCAAATATTTAAAAATTAGACACTCTAATATTCAAATTTTAATTACTTTCTGAACAATTACGACATTGTTTCCGTAAAAATTTTTGACATTTTTCAATTAACTTCATTTTCTATTTTTTCATTTATGCTTTAAAAATCAATATAAATATTTCAAATAAATTTCATTTTAGCGTGCTATAAAATATTTCTCTGAAATTTAATGATACTTAGTTGATGAATTTTATTTTCAAAAGAGAATCTCGTGTAATATAATAACATACACTGGAATGAAATTAAATTGAAATATATAAAAGTGTATTGCAATTTTATTTAAAATTGTGCATTCTACCTGTTTTACTTCGATGGATTTTTAAAATTCATCGAAATGAAACAAATTTAAGGCCATGCAAATTATTCCTATCACGGTGCTAATCAAATTATCTGTTCCTTCAACAGGAATATTTTTAGCAAAAACTTAATTATTTACTGCTCAATATAATTGAATGCTATGCATGCTAATTAAATTGCTTGTTCGTTATTTAAACAGAACACGAATTGCTTTAAAATATATATAAACTATGAACATGCACTTTCAACCTGTAAGTCATTTTACAAACAATTTTAAAAAATAAAAATGATTTGTTTATCCGCATTTATATACATTCGAAAATTATTTTGTGAAATAAACAAATTTCGAAAATATTTCGAGTAAATTAGCTTCAAGAATTATTCTACAAAGCAAATAAAATTCGAAAATATGTCGAGTAAATTAATTTCGAGAATTATTCTATCAAGTGAACAGAATTCGAAAATTATTCTTTGAAGTAAACAAAATTGGAAAATTATTCTTTGATGTAAACAAAATTCGAAAATTATTCTTTGATGTAAACAAAAATTGAAAATTATTCTTTGATGTAAACAAAAATCGAAAATTATTCTTTGATGTAAACAAAATTCGAAAATTATTCTTTTAAGTTGAATTGACTCACGTCGGCGATATTTTGAAGCACGGGTGCAGCAATGAAAACTACATAAGGCGCAAATTCGGCTGTGCGCAAAACTTTCAACGCTTGTGGTTCTACATCAAGAATTGCCATTCTTCCCTCTTCGTGAATTTTTCTTATTGTTTCTAATTTCGTCCCATACATGGCGTCTTCGTGGGTTCCTGAAAAAGATGTTTAATTAGCGAATTTGAAGATTAGGACTCGTTAAAATTTGAAAATTATCTCACCATATTCCAGGTACTCATTAGCAGCGATATCCGCCATCATTTCATCGTGCGATACGAAATAATAATTACGTCCATTTTCTTCGTCGTTTCGTGGAGGCCTCGTTGTATCTAGAAATAAAAAACAATCTTTATTCTATTTCTGCGTTTTCTTTGTTCTCGAATTATAATATTCCAAGTTTCCTTAATTTTGTTAAACTTCTTTAATTTCTTTTATCTGTTTATTTTCCATTATAAAAGAGAATCTAAATTATAATGAAAATTAAAAATTAGATTCTCTTTTCATTTCTCTTCCATTTTATTTTCCTCTTTCATTTTATTTTCATTTTTTCATTTTTATTTATATTTTTTTAACTTTCTCATTTGTTTTACTATATTATTCAATTACTTATTTCTTTGCTTTACTTGGTTAATATTTTCTTGTTCATCTTTTTTTTTCTTCAATAAAAAATACTTACGTGGAATAGGATAGGCATATTTATCAGGATGCTTTGCAATTATTGTGTTTTTGATATGACGACGGCCGACTCCATGGGCTCCCAAAAGTACCAAAGTTTTACGCTGAAAGGCGGGATCTGAAAAAAGTCAAATAGTTAATCCAAATGTTTAATTATCTCTCGAAAAATAAAACTTTAAATCCCTCTCAACTTCCTAAAGCTCAAAATCACTTCATTCATTTCATTTTAGCAACTCTTAAGAATTTTAAGAACGTCAATTTATTTTGCTTCCTCATAGGGAAGCATTGTTTTAGTTTTTGTTGTTCAAGTAAGTCGTTTTTCAATAAAACTCAACTCAATTATATCATTAACAAATAACACAAAACATAATCATTAATAAAATTCAATAAAACTTTAATTTCTATAAAAATATTTATTTTTAAAACACAAAACATTCAAATCAATAAAGCTTGATTAAAAACCTAATATCGTGTAATGTAAAATTCTTTTTTTAAAACAAAAATAAAACACTCAAAAATGAATAATTACTTCAATCTGAAAACGTTAAAATTACAAATTAATGTTTGTTATTTGTTTTAGAAAATAAACCTCTTTAAATTAATAAAAAACACCACAGCAATTAGAAAATATTAATTATAATTGATTATTAAAAAATCTATTATTATAAAAAAGTTTTTTGTTATTTAATAATAAAAAAATTTTTTTTGTTATTTTATAATAAAAAAATGTTTTTTGTTATTTTATAATAAAAAAATGTTTTTTGTTATTTTATAATAAAAAAAAATGTTTTTTGTTATTTTATAACAAAAAATTGAATACAACAATTAGGGTGTTAAGTATTATAAAATATATTAGACTTAAAAAATATTAAATAATTAATATTCAAAATTTATGCATACATATAGAAAATGAAAATATTGTTCACACAATTCATTAATTACTGTGACTTACGGCTGTCAAATTCAGAGAAAAAGGGCTTTGAAGAACTATTTTTATATTCATCCATTTATTACCCAAACCAGAGTAAAAAATTCGTTACAACCTGAAATATCATTAAACAAAAAATCTCTCAACGTTTTGTAAAAACAGTTATTTTTGCTTTTACTCCTTTATAACACTTGGAATTCATCCAAATACAATTTTCATATTTCTTTTAAAATTTGAATTTGGGATTTGAATTTAAAATTGAATAAAATGTGATTTAAAAAAACTTTGTAATTAAAAATATTTGTTTGTAATTAAAAATATTCGTTTGTGATTAAAAATATTCGTTTGTAATTAAAAATTCGTTTCAAAACAGAAAGATTGTAAAAACAGTTTGAAAAAATGAAGAACTTGGAAACATTTCATTTGAAATAAATTAACATTGTAGACAACAATTAGAAAACTAAAAATTGTTTAATTTTAAACATAAAAAAGCATTAAATTAAAAAATTAACAATAAATTTTTATTTATAACAAAAAAAGCGTTATTTACGAAAAAGATGAAAAAAGAAATTGGAAACATAAAAGAAGTATTAATTTCAGAATTAAAAAAAGTTTAATTGAAAAATCGAAGACAATATTCTATAATATGGAAATATAATTTATAATTATAAAGAAAAATTGCAAACAAAGATTCATTAATCATTGCAAAAAATTAGACAGAAAAATACTGCTGTTTTTCGCTGAAAAGCTCGGTAATGAAATTCAGCGCCTTTTTATTTATATCCTATGAATCATAATGTCACATACTTTGGTTATTCGAAGCGCATATCTGTTCACCAATTTGATTTATCATAGAAGCTATACGAAAAATCGGGCAATATGGTCAATTGATAAAACAAGAAGAACGATTTGTGGTTCAGTAGCCAATATTAATCAAATGAGGCGCAAAATTAATTTTCCCGGACATTTTTTTTATCTGGTTTTTAATATAATTTTCTATAATTGAGACATCTGGTTTCTTTTTATTGCTTTGGGTGATTAAATTATAACTAATTAATACTTACAGGGAAGCTTTACGACCTCCTCATATGTGACCAGATCCAGCTGGTCAAAAACCGCATTGTGTTTCGCTAAATATTTATCCTTATATTGTTTCTTCTTGCGGCCAAATATTGAGCAATTTACTGTAAAAAAATAAACGATATTAGCTTCATGTTTGACATTTATGTACAAAAATTATAATTATTATTATGCTCTATTTTTAGTTAAAAACATATTTTTCAAACAACTCATTTTTTTATTTAGGAAAACAAACTTATTAATAGACGTTATATTTCACATTTCAAAATTTGTTAAAATATCGTTTTTGATTTTCAGTAGTATTTTTCATTTTTAATATTTTCAATATTTGTTTTATTTTGAATAGTATTTTTTTATAATAGAATAATTTATTCGTATGTTTTCTACTCTTTGCAAATTTTAATGATAGTTATTGAAAGTCCGATCAGAAGTTTAAATATTTAAATTTATGTATTTGCAATTTATGAACCAAAATTATTGTTGTCTTATAATTGCAAAAATACGACAATTCGGTTTTTTATAATGATCGATTATTACTAAAGTTAATGGATTTATTGTTAAAAAAAATTTTAAGTTATTTTGACGACCAAAAAAACTTTTTAAATTATGTATTTTTTTTTATGTAACAAAAAGACTGTAGAAATGCAGGATGAAAGTATTTTTAAATTCAGATTTTATAAAATTCTTTAAGAAAAAAAGGACATGTTTGTCGCAAGAAATTATTTCTCTGTTATAGAAAAAAAGTTCTCTATTTAGAAAAAAAGATTGGTAAGAGAAAAATATTTTTGTTTTGAAAAAATATTTCTTTATTTCGAAAAAATATTTCTGTATTTCTAAAAATATTTCTCTATTTCGAGAAAATATTTCTGTTTTGAAAAAATATTTCTCTGATTAAAAAAAATATTTCTGTTTCGAAAAAATATTTTTCAGTTTAGAAAAAACATTTTTCTGTTTAGAAAAAATATTTTTCAGTTTAGAAAAAACATTTCTCTGTTTAGAAAAAATATTTGCCTGTTGAGAAGAGAACGTTTTTTCGTTAAGACAAAAATATTTCTCAATTTAGAAAATAAATGACATTAATTTGACAATACAATGGATACATTTTCTTATAACGAATATTGAAGGAAGAAGCTGTCAGCTGAAATAAAAAATGAAATATTCCTAGAAATAAGTAATTATTAGCAATATAAATAATTGGACCCTACATGAGTGCGAAAAGTGCGCTTCCAGCATCAAAATACAGTGTTCTACTTCGGAATATGAGAGATTCGAAAGCTTTTTATTATTTCCCTAAGTGAAATAATCAATCAATGTTCCACAGCCATTTTTCAAAGCCATTTCTCAGGAAGCCATATACGAGTAGTCGAGCTATCGTCTCAGGCAAATTTGAAATTCCTCGTCATTATAGTGTGCTTTTTTTCTTCACTTTTCTAAGGAAATTCAAATTTTATAAACCTGTTTTCAAAATCAGAGCTCGGAATTCTCGTTAAAAGATGTTCCAGCAGTTCACAAGTCGTAAAAAGGACAATGAGAGGGAAATTTATGCATGACAAAATGCGTGAAGCTAAAATACTGTGTTGTGGATGAAGCTTTTGCAAAAAAGGATTCGTGCCAAGAAGCTTAAAATGAAGTTATGTATAACATTACGCTTAACAAGCTTAACTTAAAGTTATGCGTGTGAGCATCAAGTTTAATGAAAGCATGCTATCTCCTCCTTTGTTGTTTTCTGGTCGTTAATTTAAAGCTGATAAATATTTATGAGGCTATTGATGCAAATATGCAGTTGTCACGTTTTAAAAAAATCCCAGTTTTTCAAGCTTTCACAAATCAACAACTCGATACTTAAAAATAATAATTATTTAATTTATTTCATCAAGTATTTTAATCTGTTATCAACTAATTTCAACTCAATTTTACTTTACAATTTTTCTATTTTACAATTACAATTTTGTTCATTTTCTTTTACTAATTTTTATTCAGTTTTTTTAAAATAAAATTCAATTCAATTTTCTTCATTTTATTTTCAAAAAATTCAATTCGATTTTCTTCATTTTATTTTCAAAAAATCCAATTCGATTTTCTTCATTTTATTTTCAAAAAATCCAATTCGCTTTTCTTCATTTTATTTTCAAAAAATTCAATTCGATTTTACTGAATTTTATTTTAATAAATAGCAAGTTTACTCGATTTTATTTTATTAAACTTCAATCAAATTTTGTTATAAATTTATTTTTAATAAAATTCTTTTATAAATTAATTTCAGTCACACTTTTATATCAAATGCAATTCAATTCTTTTTTCAATAAATTGCGGTTTTTTGGCAATTAATTTCTGTGATCTTTTATATCAATGTCAGTCAAATTTTGATGCCAAACACATTTTTTTAACTAATTTCGATCCAATTCGTTTATCAACTAGTTTCAAAACAATGTTTGTTATTTTTTTAATAAATGTTAATTTCAATTCAGTTCTTTTATCAAATTATTTCAGCACAATTTTGTTATCAACTAATTTAAATTTGAATTCTATATCAATTAATTCCAATGTAATGTATTGTAAAAAAAGATAGTTTATTATTTTTTTTAAGATAAAAATAATAATAATAATGATGATAATAATAATAATAATAATAATAATAATAAAAATAATACTGATAATAACAATTTGTGACATTTTTATTAACGTGAGCAATAAATAAAAACTTATGTTTTTAATCCTAGATCGATTTGAAAGCTAGACAAAGGTAATTTTTCTTACTTTTCCTACTTTTTCCAATTTTTCTACATTCACTCTGCGTGCATTAACTAAGGGAATACATGCGCGAGTAATTAGTACACATTGTTTAACATTCAGTATTTGTATAAAGTATAGTCTGAACGCAAATGTATGACAAAAAAATTTATTCGTATTTCTCATTGATCTGATTTCCATATGGATTATTTTGGTGATTTACAATTAGAATTCTGCATGGAAATCTCAGTTAAAATTAAGATAAATTTCCACATGGAAAGTAGGTATATTCTTGTAATAATTCTTGTGCCTATAAAATTGCTAAATTCCACACTCGCCTGATTTTGCAAAAATTATTACACAATTGTCTAGTATTTTTTCCGATGACAATTTTTATTTTTGCGTGTATATATTTTTGTAGAGTCACTCAGACGATGAAGAGAAAATCACATCAAAATTGTTGTTATATTATATTTTGTACAAATTTTATTCCATTTTATGCTAATTTTTACATTTTATACTAATTTTTACATTTTATTGTAATGTTTACAGATTATGCAAATTTTTGTAATTATATTTTCTAACAAGTTTTAATTACAATTACAATTCTCTTTTTAATACATTGCACACTATTTTATTTCTTTTTCTGGAAAATACTATTTATTTAGTAATATATAATTACGTCATTTTATTAACGATTCGAGAAAATAGGAAGTCCTAAAAGAACACATTATTTTCCATTTCTCGGCATTTATTTTCAGAAATCTAGTTTCGTCAGATGGAATTTTCACACCAAGCGATCAGTTTCTTCTTGGAGGAGAAAATTTTTAAACCCATTCTTCTTCATCACTTTATCCTATCGTTCTTATGTAATTGTAGTAAGCAGAGAAAAATACACTTTTCTCATATCGCTTGCTGTAGCAATTTTTTAAAAATAAATTTAATGCTTTATTTCTACTTTAAACCACTATTTTCCTCAATTTTTTACTACTTTACTTTCTTCTTTACTTCTACATTATTTTCTACTTTATTTCTACTTTATTTCTACTTTATTTTCTCTTTATTTTCTCTTCATTTCCTCTTCATTTTCTCTTTATTTTCTCTTTACTTTCTCCTTATTTTCTCTTTATTTTCTCTTTATTTTCTCTTTATTTTAACTTTATTTTCTCTTCATTTTCTCTTTATTTTAACTTTATTTCCACTTTGTTTACAATTAATTTACAATTAATTTAAGCTTCACTTACATTTCATATCTATTTTATCTTTATGTGCGTATTTTTTTAAATCCAGAACTTTTGTGTTAAATAATTGCAGAAATTAATTAATTTAAAAAAAACGCAGCAAAGAATTTTTAGAAAAAATTGAAACAAAAGTCTTGGTGAGAAAAATGATTTTTTCAGAATTTAAAAAGAGAGAAAAAGAAGAAAGATTTTTGTATTGGACAAACTCCTAGCGATGTATAGCAGTTAGATTTCCTGTTTTGTTAATTTTGTGTGTATTGGACATGCTTCTACATGAAACCTAAGTGACTGCAGTTTTTTCTACATCTGCAGACAGAATCGTACCTGTCGTGCCATCGCAGCCTTCCGTGTGAGATGTACATCCTCCTTCTCCTTCAGTGTCTAGCCCCGCACAAAATACAACAACGTCATGTCTTTTGCCACTGATTTTCTTTTAAAATCTACCCAAACTAAAGATTTAGTTTAAGAAACTAAAGATTTTTCCATTTTTTCGTAATTCAGTATTTTTAAATCTATCAAGTCCACTCTTTAAATTTAAATTATTAAAATTTTTTATTGTATTCTGTATTTTATTCCGCTGAATAAACTACCCCATTTTTAAAAAAAGTCCTTAAAAAACTTGTGAGAAATATTATTGAAATATTTTAAAAACTAATACAAAATTTAAAATATCCAATTTATCCAATTAAAGTATTTTAAAAATACTATCTAATTAAAGTTTTTTTTAAAAACAATCGGTATTTAAGAAACTATGCAATTAAAGAATATTTAAAAAAATCTTGAAAAGAATTCTATAAACTATTTTTCACTTGTGTTGAGATTTGATCGCTTTCAAGTATCTTTTTGAACACTCGAAAGAGCGCGAATTAAGAAGCTTTTAAATAATTTGAAATCAAAGTAAATTTACATTATAAATTAATTTCTTGTTTAAGGTAAAGATAAGAGTAACTTTTGTGAAACTAGGGCAAAGTAGCTGCAGCAGAAGCTTTCATTTAGGAAATGCATTAAAACCTCAAATCAGTTATGTAGTAAAATTCATCCATTACTCAATCGATATTCTTTCAGACATTCAATTTTTAAAATTAGTTTAATCAGAAACTTGGAAATTTGTTTTAAGAAAAAAAAAACAGATTTTTAATTATAGATTAACGTAAGTTGTTATGAGAATTAAATAAAATTACTTGAAATAAATACTAGGAATACTTTAAATACTTTAAATATTTCAAATACTTTAAATACTTTAAATATTTTAAATACTTTAAATACTTTAAATATTTTAAATATTTTAAATACTTTAAATATTTTAAATACTTTAAATATTTTGAATACTTTAAATATTTCAACTACTTTAAATATTTTAAATACTTCAACTACTTTAAATACTTTAAAATAAATATTCATCAAAGTTCTAAATAATGTTTCAAGCAAAACTGACGAGAAAATGTAAAAAGTATTTATTATTAACTCTTATGATTATAAGATTCGTAAGTTCCAAAATTCTAAATTATTCAAGAAAAACATAACGTTAAGAATTATTTACAAATTTTATTATCACTATAACATGTTTCTGTGAATGTTTTTAGTTTTTCGTTTTATATTTATTTGAAAAATGTGACTTTAAAATCTCTGCAGCACTGCATTTGCAGTGTAGTCAATAAATAAACATAAAAGCGTCAAAAAAAAGGCGAAACAGAAAAAATGTTTTGAATAAATGTGAAAACATAAAAACGAAATATCAGTAAAAGGTATCTATAATAAATTCCTATCAGAAACATTGATAATGAAGTTACAATATGTACAATATTTTACAATTTGAAGTAAAAACTTAATTGGGACTCAGATACGGAATAATAAAAAGTTATTGTGAAAATGTTATTTACAAGTTTGGTATTTTTTCACATGCAATATTTTTTAGTTATTATATTTATTACTTATTATACTATCAAATATTTATTACTTATACTATCATATTTATTACTTATACTATCATATTTATTACTTATACTATTATATTTATTACTTATTATACTATTATATTTATTACTTATTATACTATTATATTTATTACTTTATCATCCAAACTATTTTTCAATAACCGAAAATAATTAAGAACAAAAAAAGTTTCATTTGATATGTCAACGTGCACAATTAATTTTGAATCCCTAAAAAAGACATTTTTTTATTACAGTGATGTCCGTGAGAAAAATAATTATTTTGTCAGCATTCACAGAAAATACGAAACAGTTCACACCTCATGCGAATTTCATGTGCAACAGACATTCTTTCACGATCAATAGTAAACGGAAACTGCGTTGGAAAATTATTCTAAATGGCTGCATTTTTTATTTTACATATAAATATAAACAAATTATCCGTCTGAGAATGTGAGGCTTTCAGGTACAAAAACCTGAAAATTTTTGATCTTTTATAAAAAGAGAATAGTTTGACACGTATCTGATCGAAATTCAGTGATTCTAAATAAATAATGATCATAATATATTAATTATCATTAAAAAATTGAATTTGAATAGTTAAAATTAATTATCAAAATAAATTATTGATCGTAGTAAATTAATGATTAAAATATATTATTGATCATAGTAAATTAATGATCCAAATAAATTCCTGATAAACAAAAATTATTCATCAATCTGGTTTTATACTTTACTACTTTTATACTTTACTTTACATACTTTAAATATTACATTAATATTTTAAAATAAATCACGAGTCCTAATCCGTACATTTAAAAATAAATAAATTAATTAAACCAATGACAATAACAGATGGATCGATAGATCATTTTGAAACAAAAAGAAGTGCGATCTGCTGGAATTTTATTAGCGCTGTTTTGAAACTCTCATTTCGCATGTAAATAATTCAAAAAATAAAGATCCTAACACATTTTTCTATTCCACTCCTCATAAAATGAAACACCCAGTCTGTAAAACTCTAAACTTTTTTTGTCTCCTTTTATAATTCTTTTTAATCCTTTTATAATTTCAAAATTTATTTTGTAAAACCTTTCACTAAATTCCATTTCTCCCAAAAAATGAAAATTGACTAGTCTATTTTAAAAACATTTTCAACAAAAAAGAAAAAATCTAGTCTAAAACAGCAAAATTAAAGTTTGATTTAAAAAAATCAATTCTTTTAGGTATATCAAAATTAAATGTTGATATCTTTTTGAGATCTTGGCTTTCTTGGAATCTGGATTCGTTTTAAGAAACCTAACTTCCCTAAAAAAGAATTTGGTTTTCCTTTTCGATGTTAATTATTATAAAAAAAATTCGAAGAAGCTCGTGAATGATGTCGTGCTGTGTATTGTGAAACGTGGTAATAATTAATTTTACAAAATAGTTCATTGAGGTGATTTTTTTAAAAAATCAATAAGAAGAGACTGACCTTGTTCCTGTTTATTTTTCTCCATTGCTAGGCAGGCAATTCGCCATTCCTGTAATTCTGGAGATGGTATTAAACCCGCGGATCCAGCCGCGTTGTCTTTTCGTGCCTGCCACCAATGGTGATCATCTTTACTTATAATTTGTAAAATATCACCAGTCCTGAAAGCGATTCCAGCCTGTGCACATGGTATCAATTCATCCTCCAACGGATCGTAGTCGAATTGCGCTCGAACGAAAATCTGTGACAAATTGTTGAATTAATAAACAAGTCTGGAAAATCTACAATAAGAAAGGATAATTTACGTTATTATTATTATTTTCTTCTTATTTTTATTATTTTTTTATTACTTTCTTATTATTTTTCTTATTTTCTTATTTTCCTTATTATTTTTATTATTTTGCTTCCTTATAGAGGAAGCATTGTTTCTTATTTTTCTTATTTTCTTTCTTATTTTCTTTGTAGTGTTATTTATATATTTTCAATTATTTATTTTTTTAAAACTATCTTTCTTTTTTTCTTATAATTCTTTTATTGTCATCTTATATACAATTTATTCATTTATTTGTACATAGAAAAGTAATAAAAAAATGTGTAATAAGAAAGTATTAAGAACCATTTCGTTAATGAATTAATAATAATAACAACAAATAAATGTTTCAGTAATGTTGATACTTATAGGAATCAGTAGAAGCACATAGTTATTTTAGCGGATTTTTTATCTACAAAGAGGATAAAAAATCAGAATTGGCTTGTGATAAAATTGAAATTGAACCCTGAAGCCAGAATAACGCTCTAAAAAAGTACATTAAAAATCGTATTTAGGTATTATGTACATGGATTGAAGTTAAACAAAATAGTCCATAATGAAACTATGTACAAAACGTACAAAAATAAATAAATAAAAGTACCTACGAAATTTTTGCAAATATAATAAAAACCATTACGGGCAGAAAATTGAAGTCAAAATGAAAAAAAAATCATAAAAATATTCAAGTTGAAAAATGTGAACATTTGGTATTACTACAAATATTTTAGTAATTTTTTTAAGATTTTTTTAGGCTGTGAAAATTTACGTACGGGTGACATGTATGTACAATTGTCTTTGTGTAGTATGTTGAAATTAAGAAAATATCGAATTCTAAGAAACGTAGCTAAAAGGAAAAAAAATTGTAAATTAAAGATAATACTTTGTATTAAAATATATTAGAGAGCAAGAAAGAATTTCGATAATACAAGAAAGGACTTTAAACAATTTAAAATTGCGAAAGTAGATTAATATTAAAAGTTGACTTGTAAACATATTTGCACAAAAGAATTTATTTTTAGGCAAATTTATAAATAAAATTAATAAATTAGGTAAATATGATTTTTTAAATTTAGTTCTATTTCTTTACTTTTTTTAAAAAAAGAATTCATATTTCCATTGCATTTTTGTTATCTCTGATTCATTTTGATTATAAAATACCATTTTTCTAGCTCAACATGTCCTCTTTTGTTTCATTCTTTTTCTGATTTGATTTTATAAATATTTTAAAATTACCATGCAAGCGGCCAGTGGAAAATGCTTTTTTCAAATTTAAATTTCCAATTTATACGGACTCAATACATTCAGTATGAATTGCAATTTACAAATAAAATAAAGAGACTACCTTTGACTAATATTGAACAATTGTAATTTGATATTATTTATTAATATTGAACATCTGTAATTCAAAATTAATAATTAATATTAAACAATTTCTATTCAATATTACTCATTAATTTTAAATAATTTTAGTGTAATATTATTTATTAATATTAAACAATTATAGTTTAATATGATTTATTAATATTAAACAATTATAGTTTAATATGATTTATTAATATTACACAATTAATATTGTATATTTATTAAACAATTTAATATTGTATATTTATTAAACAATTTAATATTGTATATTTATTAAACAATTTAATATTGTTTATTAGTATTAAACAATTAATGTTAAATATTAATATTTTCTAACATTGAAACATTTAAAATGCAATTTTTTCCTATAATAAAAACAAACAATGTGTGATTGAATAAATAAACGTGCGTGAGATTTTCCACTGCTTTTGCGAAGATTTAAACTATAAAATGCACAAACATTAATTTATTATTAGAGTCTAATTAACATGTACTTAAAATAAATGTTTTTCAATGCGCACTATAATTAATATTAGGCTACATGCCTTAATAAATTGCACACAGAATATCGCAAAAAGTATAGTAAACATCTATAAAAACATCTATAGAAATTAATTCACGCCACAGTTAAAATTGAATATTAAAACAGAGGGGAAAGGAACTAAAGTACCAGAGAGATAAAAAGAATTCACAATGCTGTATTCATTGCAAATTTAAAGCATTTTTAAGTAGAAAACTCTCGAGAAATAAATACCCTTTAATTACGAATTCTACTGACGTTTATAATTAAAAATTGACGTTTAAAAATAAAAATTGACATAAAAGATTAAAAATCATTTTATCGACTTCTTTCAAACCATTAATTTTTTCTAAACATTCTTTTTCTAAAATTTGCCATCTTTTTAGCATATTTTTAAAACTTGTCCATATTCTTTTGCAAATTAAAAAATTTGGTTAATTTTTTCATCTCTTCCTTTTTCTTGAAAGTTTCTAATAAATTTATCTCTTCCATTTGATTCTTTTAAATTCTAAAATGATTCAATTCATGAATGAAAAAAATGAGTCCAATTTTGTCTGAAAATAGAAAACAAACAAAATCTTACAAAAATGTTTATAAATTGAATATATAATGCATATTAATATTAAATATATATATATTATGTATTTTAAAAAAAAACGATAAATCAATTTGATACCTAGATGCAGCATTAGTATTCTTAGCATTATTTTTTATTTATCATTGCCACTAAGATATTTACAAGAATTGCACAAAATTACATTAATTTTGAATGCAGCATCTAGGCTTACAGTTATTTTACAATATATTTAAAGCACACGCATTTTTTAAAGTTCTGTTAATAAATAACGTAAATAGGTCCTATTTAGACTCCAAGACGAACAATTTTTCAAAATAGTAGTTTTAACAATTTTTTCGGAGTTTAGATGAATTGTTATCGTTAACTATAATTATTAATCTCTCTAATTACAAACTGTTTTCAAGTCCACATTCTTCACGAAAAATGTCATCAAATTCTCAACGTTTTCGATAAAGTCGTTTTTAAAGGAAAAGTGGGAAAGTTTGCAATCAAGAATCAAGAGAAAATTCGGATTTTAAAACAGTTTCGTAAAAATTAGTGTCAGCATTATTTGCTTATCTTTTTCTGTAGTAATTACAGGGATTTACAAACGTCTGCATTTTTTTCTAATAATCCTAGTGAAAATTTTGTATAATTGTTTACCAAAGATGTTACACCAAAAATATTATATCAAGAAACGTGATTATAAAAAATGGTAATATAAAAGATTCTATATTCTTTATTCTTTATTCATGTTAATATACAAAATTTTATTATAAAGAATGTAATTATAAAAAATGTAATGACAATTAATCTGTGATTAACGTAATGTGTAAAAATATAAGAACTGTTTAACAATTATATTTATATCGCAATATAGTGTGAAATAAACGAATTTGTAATTACAAATAATGCAATTCACAGAAAATGTGAAAAGAACGTGAAAAAGAAAAACGTATGAAAAAATATGTGAATGAAATCAAAATTAAATAATAGATAGTGAAAATACTTGATTTTTCAGAAGACGTAATCAACGAAAAATGTAACAGAAATGTAAATGAAAAATGTACAGAAAATGCGATTTATTGAAAATTATAAAATTTACGTAAAAATATACAATTTAGAAAATATACAGTTTAAAAAATATACAATTTACGGAAAAATATACAATTTACAAAGAAGTTAATTAAAAGAAAACGTAATAAATAGAAAATCTGATAAACAGAAAACGTGATTTGTAAAAATGTGTTTTACAAAGAACGTGATTTACGAAAATGAAACTTAGAGAAAACGTGATTTGCAAAAAAAAAACCGATGTACAGAAAATATACGATTTACAAGAGTTCTGTAAGAGTCACAAAAAAGCTGACACTATTTCAACCAAAACTGTGTAAAAATTCCAGTTTTTCTCCGAGAATTAAATTCAGGACAATTATTTTTTAAAAATATAACGAGAATGTAATTATAATTAGGATAATTAAATAAAGGAGAATTAGACTGAGAACATTTTGCAGAGGAAGTATTTCCGAGAATTTTCCACTTTGAATGAACAAATAGACATGTAGAGGGCCATTAAAGGTAAAAGGGAAGATAAATAGATTTGGAAAATAAAGATCTGAAGACGAAGAAATAAATAGGTGGAGAAAGTTGAAAGTAAAGGAAAAACGGCCGAAGGAAAAAAGACAGAGGGAAAAGTTGAGGAAAAAAGATGAAAAAAGTCATAGGAAAAAGATGAAAAAAGATGGAGGATAAAGATGAAGAGACAGCGGAAAAGTATGAAAAAGACAGAGGAAAAAGATGAAAAAAATGAAAAAAAATAGAGGAAAAAAGATGGAAATAGACAGAGGAAAAAAAGATGAAAGAAAATGAAAGAAGGTGAGAAAAGATGAAAAAAGATGAGAAAAGAGAGAGGAAAAATGATACAGGAAGAGTAAAAGGGAAAAAGAGCAAAAAAGATAGAAGAAAAAGAAAGAAGGAAGAAGAAAGGAAAAAGGATGATTTTGGAAGAAATGCGAGAGTAAAAATAAATAAAGAAGAAAAAAATATAGGGAAGATAAAAAACGGTAGAGGACAAAAGGTAATAAAATAGAAGATAGAGAAGAAAGGGGTAAAGGGAAATAAAAAATAAAAGGAAACAGGAAAGGTAGTTATACAGACGTAAAACGCATAGCCTTCTAACTACAGCAGTCAAATCACACCAGATCAAGTGGTGGTACTTACTAACACTGGCAGAGGCCTAATCCTGAACAACTAGAGTGTTGAAGAAACAGAAAAAAGGAAGTTAATTATTAAATTGTTCAGTGGCTTCGAAATATTCAATTACGATCGTGGAACACATCATAATCGATCAAGTTTGTCAGCCTCCTGACTACTTAATTTTTTCAGATTCTAAATGCTTATCCGACACATGCAGATCATACTAGGTGCCAGATATTACCGACAAGATTAAACAATAATGATAATAATAATAATAATAAAAAAAATAATAAAAATAATAATAAATAATAATAATAGTAATAATTTTCTTTCAGCATAGACAACACGATCGATCACACTTTTCAAAATGCCATTTTTTTCGCGGTCGCGTCGTTTAGTCTTAACCGACCTTTTAACCGGTGAAGAATAATTCATTTTCCATTTTTTATCAAATATTAGAACTTTGTCAATAATTTTTTAAATACGAAATAGTTTTTTTAAGAAAAAAAAAACAATCCGGTCAGAAGGTTAAGACAGAAGTCAACAGACGCGATTTTCAAAAGTGGAAATCCATTTCCGAGACCCATTGGTTTTTAAAAAATTGTTGGTTTTTTGTAAACTTAATGAAGGCTTGAGGATTAATAATAATTGGTTTAGAACTTTTGCTCTTTTGTTTGATATCTCTGACAAAAGTTAATGCGCACTTGCATCAATTTGAATAAATAAATAAATTTTGATTTTTAAATGTAAATTTTATTGAAAATTATTTTGCAGTCAATATTGTTGTATATAAATAATTATTTATTATTATAAACAGTGAATCTAAAATTAGATTTCTATAAGAATGGAATAACAAAAAATTAATTTGATTTAATTTTATTTACGTGATTTAAGTTTAAAATCATATGAAGTAAAAATATGAAATTAAAATAAATATTTACATAAAATGAATAAAT